>VWZN01021043.1:262117-279498 GCA_013396955.1 Regulus satrapa | reverse complement strand
GGCATTCTAAAAATGCATTGCAAAATTTCTAATTTCTCTCATTGAACTCTGCCTCCCCCAACATTTAAATTCCGTGCTTTAATGATAGATAAGCCCCTGAACCAGCACTTGGAACTGAAATGAAAGCTTGCCTGTTCAGTGTTGAAGTTTGGATGGATGATAAGTTGTCTGATAGTCCATCCAATAACAGAGGTACCAGTGACACAAGTGGGCCTGGCAGCCTGCTGGGTCTGTGTGATACCTCTTTGGTTTGGTACAGCTTCTTATTGTAACCAAAGCAACTTCTTCCTCTATATTCTAAATATGTCTTTATTTCTTATCTATGAACTTCTTTCTAACACTGGCTTTTGGAGTTTTTATCCCCACCTGATATTCAGATGAAGCATTAAGATAAAAAATCTTCTATCCTGCAGCACAGCCAAGTACAGTGTGGTGACATTTCTACCTCGATTCCTGTATGAGCAGATAAGAAAAGCTGCAAATGCATTCTTCCTCTTCATTGCCTTACTGCAGGTATTGTTTTATTGCTTTGCCTTGTTTATAGAATGAAATGGTGATGCAGAAAAAGTAATTTCTGTTGTTATGCTTAACTGCAAGCAATTCTTAAACTTAATTAATAGTAATATTTATGGTACGTGTACTTGCTAACTGAAATTGGGAGACAACTTGGAGACATTTTAGTTTGTAATGTCAAGTCTCTTTTAATAAAACAGTGGTGTCATAAAAACAGGAGCTGTGACCATTGTGAGAAAAGAATGTGTGGCTTTGTTGTGAAACTTCTGCTTAGTTAGTCCAGGTGACCACTGCTTCCATGTGAATTAGGTAATTTGTGTAATTTTCTTATAAAGAGAAGGGAAATAGAATGAGACATGTGAAGCAATAGTATCTTCTAACTTTGTTATTGTTTATTCAAGTCTACCTAGACTGTAGGCTAGTTTACCCACTGAAATTGGATATCTGTGGAGCACAAAGCACACAGTAAATCAGAACTTTCTGTTCTTTATTCTGAGAGCTTTGCATAAAATTCTAAATGTACTAGAAATTGATTTTAAGTACAAATATCAAATGGGTCTCTTTTCACTCTGTCCACAGCAAATTCCAGATGTCTCTCCAACAGGAAGATATACCACCTTGGTGCCATTGCTATTTATTTTAACAGTTGCTGGCATCAAAGAAATCATAGAAGACTATGTGAGTATGATTATGGGGAAGGCTGTGCTCAAGACCCAATGTCTCAAAAAAAAAAAAAAAGCTATAGAAGGCCATAAAGCCATGTATCTCTGTAGTTTGAGTCATTGCTCAACAGCAGCAAAATATTGTTTTGACTTTTCAAGTTCTTGGCTACAATTTCTGTAACATACTGAAATAAATGTTTTCATCATAGTTGGTGAACAAGATAACTTGTAGAAATCAGGGTATTTGTTTTTCCCTCTTCAAACTTGCTTATTAATGCTTTTATTGAAAAGACATTGTCTAGTCCTGATTAATATGACCTTTTTAGATGGTCTTGAAAATGGAGGTTGGGGAAGGCAAGCAATTTAAGGAAATAGAAGACTGTTTTGGGGAAAATCTGCACGAACTTGCTTGTGTACTTTACATCAGAATGAGGTCTTTCTTCTTTGCAAAGTATTGATGAGTGAAATCATCTGGATATCAGTCTAAACAACAGCATGTGCCATCTAAATAAATTGGTCCTTATTGTTCCTTTTGTGTTTCTTAAAAAAAACCCCTCAGCTTTGGAGACTTTTTTTACCACTGATCCAAGTTTGAGCCTTACTTCCAATATGGGGAATTTAACTTTGAAGTTTATATTGTTTATATTGTTTTATGAACCATTTGGATTTAGCTCATCTATGACTTAAAAAAAAAAAACAAAAAACCACACACAAAAAAAAAACCCAAAAAAACCCCAACAAATCGTAAGAGCAAAAAGGACCCAATGTATCATCTTGCGGTTTTTCATATTTGTAGCTGTAGTGATTCTGGAATTGGTGATGAAGTGTAATGAAGTGTAAGGAAATGTTTTGTTTCCTTACAGAAAAGGCATAAGGCAGACAGTGCAGTGAATAAAAAGAAAACAGTAGGTAAGTCTAAGGAATCTGTAAGTATTTAAAATGCAAAAAGTGAATGCTTACTTTTGAACAGTTCTTTTGCTTTCATTGTCATGTTGGTGAGGAATGCATTTGTTGTGCACTAGGTGCTTACCAGTAATCTAGGGTTGTACTTTGCCCAAAGTTTCAGACTGATTGATGGTCTCACAGTTAAGGGTGAGACGTTAGCAGAAATTAAGAGAATTTATAAGTTCATGTAATTTCAATGTTGTTCAAAGTTATAGTTCTCAGCTCCTCCAAGAAAACCAAGCAATTCTTTCCCTTCCACACTCTATCCTGATTATTCTAACACCAAACCCAGCACCAAAACCTACAGAACTAAAAAAGTCAACAACACCCTGAAAGGTTAAAAGCTGCTGTCAGAGGAACTTAAAGTAATTTTTGGAAATGCTGCTGCCCTTTAGGCATAATAAGTCTGGGGATTTTTTTAGTGTTGCTTTCCTGGAGTGTCAGTAAAAGAGAATTTAACACTGATATTCACTGAATGCCTACATATATCCCTAAGGTATGGAGAGTATTTGTCACTGTGTGCCTGAAGACATTACTGTCATTTTCTTCACCTCTCTTAACTGGAAAAATGCAGAAAGGAGAGAGAGCTTTTCACTGGCTGCCCTGTGACTGTCGTGTGCCATAATCAAGGCAGCTCCATGTTCCTGTGTTGGACAGCTCCACTCCTGCTCCTCTTTGCAGATGTGCAGGTGAAATGGTAGAAATGGTAACACAGGGACTTGAGCTCTGAGTAGAACCCCATCTTCTTGAGCAAAAATAGCTGAAGTGTCAAAAAATCTGGAGGAACACTTAAAGGAACATGGGGAAGTGAGCAACTTGTTAGCTCCATGCTTCAGATAGTCCTGCAAGCATTATGCCTTTTTTTTTTTCCCTACTGAGTTTGGTGCTTGAAAATGTGGATTGGTCACAAAGACTGTATATTAGTACACATCTAAAGGCATTGCTTTATCAGTTCTTCTAGGTAATTTCAGTTCGTTCTAGGTCATGTCTCTGTGAGAATCTGGGAAGATCTTTTGAGTGCAAGAGCACTGTATTAGTCATAAGCAATTGGCAATTACGTGACTGTAACACACCAGGCCTTGTTATAGGTAATATGAAAGATGGCCTTTTCAGGCATCACAAAGACAGTTATAATTCATTTGTAGGTAGAGAACCTGTGCCAACAAACACTTCAGGGGATGTTTGTTGCAGTAATTGTAGAGTGACAACCTTGAACGCAATGTGTTCTAATGGAGATAAGTGCAACATAGTGCTTGAAAAATTGAGTCCAGATTTTGTTGGGTTACTTTACCTTTAAGTACTCTAAGTAAATTTTTCATCTGATACTAAAAACTGTATCCTCCTACTGCTTAAGAGAGAGGCTGAAGAGGCTTTTTCTTGAAACAAGTATTACCAGAATGAAAAGGTAATTTAAGTTCAGAGTGGGATTAAAATGAAATAAATTGAGATTATCTGTTTGCCTTTAGGTTGCTCCTATAGCTTAGTGGTGGCTAATCGATGCATTCAATGTGGAGAGCATTAGAGCTCACTGAGAAGTAGATGCCTGCTTTCTGCTTGGCTGTGTCCTGAACACCATTGCCTGCAGTGGCTGGCTGCTTACTTCAGTAGCATTCCTGTAAGCTTTACATTTATGTTGTTTAGTTTTCTAGACCAGTCTTTTAGAGCAGTCTATCTTCCTAGTGCCTTGGCTGTATTAAATTTACCATTTAAGGAAACACCAGTTTGCTTTGCAGAGTGGCTGTGATATGCAGGAATTAAATTCCCTTTGGAGGAAACTGAAATTGAAGTTCTGCCCCATGTGAGCACTGAACATTTGCATTAGGAGCTGGAGTGTGTTTAGGCTCTGTGCCAGTGTTTTATGTCATGGTTGGCTTCACACAATGTCTGTGGTGATCACATTACATTTAGGGACCAGACTCCATATAATTCCAAGTGAAGCCACTGAGCAGTGTATTTTGTAGATATAGAGAGCTCAGTCATAACTGCTCTGATGTGTTCATCCTCCCATCCTCCCGAATAATAGAATAAGTAATGAGCATTTAATATTGCATGGGATGAGCTCAGATATTAGATGAGCACAGGACTAGCAAACTCTGGAACAAGATTGATGGAAGATCATTGTCCTTCAGGACCATTACTTCAAATGGCCCTGAATGGCTGGATGTGAGTCACAGCATTAAATCCTAGATCTAGAACTAGGTTTTGGTCTTGGAAAGCTCTAGAATAGAAGATATATATTGAGACTTTCTGAGTTGAAGCAGTCTTTTTAGGTACTTGTCCTTGATTGCTTCAACCAAGTACCTTTTTCCAACAAATAATTCATCAATTTTACCCTACTATAAATATTCTGGAGAAGACATGTCCTTTTCTATCCTTTGGAGTACTCCTGTAAAACTGGGCTAAGCAGAGTAGGAGGTGTGAAGTTGCAACCCCGAAATTTCTGATCTGTTTTATGTCTGTCTAATGGAAGCTTTTTTTTTAGACTCTGGGATTATGAGTTTAGAAGTAATTTTAAAAGTAGAGAGTTCAGTAATAGAACAGTAAGAAAATAGCTTCAGTAGTTTGCTTGGCAATTTAATTTTAATCAATAAATTTATTCTAGTAAGCAGTGCAAGTGAAATTGTTTTCTGAAGTAAATTGCCTTCTAGACCAAGTTCATAGCACTTGAATCTGCAAACTTTGTGTGTGAGCATACGACAGTGTTAATGGGATGTTTACTGAAATGTCTCCAAAACTTTCTGGTGGAGTAGGTCTCTAAGCTATGGCACAGGAGATGCTGAGTGTTGCAGCTCCTCTCGGAAGGTTTGAATTTTGATTTAAGGGCTCTTTCCTTTGAAAGTGCCACTTGCCTATTTGGCTCTTCCCTTGAAATTCTGGGTTCAGGCCTTTTCCTGAGTTCTGAACTAAGGAGAGCTCAATTCAAGAACAGTGTATGTGAGGGATGGAATGGATGCACCAAAACAGTTCTTCCACTGAACTGCTGCACTTGGTTGAAAGCTCAGCTCTTTTTTGACATATCACTGGTGATACTTCTGTTGCTGCCCACCTATTTTTTGTTAAATAGTCTAGTTCACTGCAGTTCATTCACGATAAAATTAAATATCAGGACTTAGTTCTTCAATATGTGTGGCCTGAGAACAGGAGTCAGGAGATATTTCTTCATCTTGATCTATTCTGACAAGTCTTGCTTTCCTGTTTGTGGAGTGGTCTATCCTGGGTAGTATGGTCAAGGCTGTGTTCAGCAGATTTTTCTTCCAAGTGTGGTATTACTTTCAAATGAGCCACATGTATGAAACGCATAGAGCTGAGGAGAATGTTGTTCATATTTGAAGCAGGGGACTGATCTTTTCAACTTGGATCTGTTGCATGCTGTGATTTTTGAACACCTTTGAAAACTGGCTGTTGCTGCTTTGAATGAAGGTCAACTTGATGTGTTCAGACCTGGACTGAACTGGGTTAGTCAGCAGTAATTGGGCATATTTGTCCTTACAGTTTTGCCTGGAGTAGTATTAAGTATGTGTGGAACCACCTAGAAGAGGTGCTTGTGTGGAAAGGCATGCTGCAGTGTAAATGACTAATGAGTGGGCTAAGATGTCAGTGTAGAATTGGAGCCCTATAGGAAGTAAGGTCTGTTTTAGTACTTAATTTCCTTTTCTTGTTTCAATGTTAACTTCAGCAGTAAGGGTTCTCCTTTTGCCAAAGCTGATTGTTGTTTTTCAGTAGGGTTTTGAGCGTACTTGACAATTAAAACTTGGGTGTATATGGGCAATGGGTAATGGTAGTGAAATTGGATGTGCCAGAGTCAAAACACTATTAATAAAATGCAAGAAATAAGATGAGAAGTGAAAATTCTGTGGTAAGTAATAAACAGAGTAAAGATGCTTCCTGATACTAACTGACAGGCAACAATGCCTTTTGTTTTAAGAAAGGTCATTCCCCAGACGAAAAACAATGATGCCCATCTGCATGTTAGTATGAAGTGATGCCATGAAGAAATCAGGCCACCAACTGTTGTCTGGCAGGTGACAAAATTTATATAAATATGAAGGGCAGATTCTTCTTCTTCTTTCTTGGATTCACATGCCCTCAGCTTTGAACAAAACAAGTTCCAGCTTCTGAAAAATACATTTCTGATTTTTGCTTTGGTTCTTATTGTCTGTTACTACTGATAGAGTTCCTTTGAGATTTGTCTGAATTATGGCTATTAATTCTGTGATCTAACATCAAGCTTTCTTTCCAGTTCTAAGAAATGGGATGTGGCAGAACATTATGTGGAAAGAGGTAAATAAAACCTGAGGATGGGAGGGAGGGAAAGCAAGTATTTAAGAATTGCTATTGCCAGAATTAATTAGGAGGCTTAGAATTCATGTGTACTACATGAGAAATTTCTGTCACTAAGGGTGGGAGGGATTCTCTCTGTTACAGTAGTCAAAATTTCCCTGAGCAAGGCACTTCCCATTTTTAAATCCTGGTGCTGTGTTACAGTCAGATCCTAATGAACTGTTATTGCTTGTGCAGTTAATAGGTAAACTGTAAACTATTTTGTTTTTAGTCTACTTAGAAGAGTAATTTTCACTGCAATGCTGTACCTCCCCTACAAGTGTAACAGATGTATTTTGCTGCCTGTGCTAAAAAGTCTCTGGGTTTTGAGATTAATTAGTAAACTGCTTGCTCAAGTCAGAAACACAAGCACTGCTGCTACCTGAGGTGTTTGGAACCCATGTTCTTGTGAAGCCCTTGACCAGGGTCTGGTGAGCTTTATTTCTAAGACCTGGAAGTTGCTGAAATGCCTTAGGATGTATTGATCTAGTTGTGGCTCTTAGTGCCTTTTAAAGGATAAAATTAGCCCTCTTAGCTAGTAATTGAGGAAGAAGTACACCCTTTTAAAACCTCTAAGGAATAAGCTCACTTTCAAGACACCTAAAAGCAATGCTGCTGAAGTGTTAGGCTATAGTAGAAGCTGAAAATTGGCTGGATTCTGATGGCTAATGTTGGTTCCTGTTTGTGTTCCAAGTCCTATTTTTGTAGAAAGGACACTGAATTGAAAGATTAAGGCCAAGCCTGGAATCTCGGTTTTTTTATACCCTTAGGTACTTCTTGAGTTGACCTGTGCCCTGTATCTTCATGTTGTCTGGACTTGCAATTATTGTTAAGGAATAGCAGTTCTGTATTATCCACCTTGATCACTTTAAGGCAGGCTTCTGACTTGATGGTTTTTTGGTTTGGTTTTTTTTGGTGCTGAAAGTGGTAGGGAATTTATTCTTAGTGGTATCTGAGTAAAACTAATGAATCTGCTTGTTCAAACATACCATCTGTTTCCATTTTTATAAATTAATATCTTAAGAGTATTTTAAGCCCATTTCAGAGACTCAGTGGTGCATTGGCATTAAGCAGCCTCATGCTTATTGAGCAAACCTGGTTTACTGTTTTGAGAGTACTGCTTGACTCTTTTTAGAATGGAAGTCCCATGCATGTGTGACTAACTCAAGGTGCTGGAAAGTCTTAGGCCTGTGTAGGAGGAGACAAATTTTCCAGAATTCAGATGTCTGCATGTCTCAGTCAAGAAGGACTGGATTGTATTATGGATCCATAGAGATGATACTACTTGCTAGTGACTAGTACAAGCAGTGCATCTAAGGAGAATGAAGGGAAAATGATAGTGATAGGTCAGTAGTACAGATGAGGAATAGAAGAAAGCTCTTGATACTTAATGAAGGTAAGGTTAAAGATGACTTTTTAACTAGGGAAAAAAATAAGACTAACCAAGACCCCTGATTTTTGAATAGTGGCAAAATTATATAAAAAAGTAGTTTTTATTCAATATAAGCCACAAAAGTTCACAAATTTAAATTGAGTATGTATACCTCTTTTTCTCTATAGGATTTCTCACTTGGCATTGAGAAAAGGGAAGGCTTTGGTATTTCCTAACTTGCAGTGGAAAATACTCTGACTTTCAGAAGCACTGTCTCTAGCTGTTCTGTGCATGATGCTGTTCTTCTGACTGGGTGAAAGAAAATAACCAACTAACATTCCAGACGAGCGAACTGTTTGTTTTTTCTTTTCCATGCTACTGTACTCCTGACCACCACAGGTAGCAGTAGGCGATATTGTGAAGGTCACCAATGGGCAACATCTTCCAGCAGACATGATCATAATATCTACCAGGTATCCTGAATGGGTGTGGAAGTGATGTGTCTGATGAACTGAGGTGCAGAGGACTTGAATCTCTGTTTGGTATTAATAAAACCAGACATCAGATGGCACTAATTATATTCCACATCTAAAATCAAATTCTGACAATGATAAAATATGTCTTTACTAGGCATTGATTCATGTATCATTGTAAATAGGCTCTTCTTAAGTGAGGAGTTTTCAAGACTTTGCTTTATGAATTGAAGGTACATAATACTTTGAGTTTGTTGGAAGACTGAAGGTCCTTAACATGAGTGTTGTGCAGTCAATGGTTCCATGGCCTTCAGAGAATCCCTCCATTTCAATAAGGAAGCTTAAGTTTTTTTCCAATTAATTCCACTGAGTATTCAGCGTATTTTCCTGTGCTTCCCCCAGGAAGATTGCCCTTTCAAATAGTAAATTGGAAAGGTTATTTCTGTTGGCATAAAAAAAAAGTAGCTTTGGACTTGATTTTTTTCACTAATCTTGGATGCAGCACATGTATGGCCCATCTCTAGCATGGTAGCAACAGTAACCTGTTGAGTCCTGCTTGGTTTTGTTTCAACTATGGGACAACTTCCTGATGCCTTCCAGGACACAACTGGCTCTCCTGGCTGCCAGGATGCTGCTGACTCATATGGAACTTGCCACTGGCCAGGACACCCAGGTCCCTTTCTGTGGGACTGCTCTCCCTCCAGTCTGTACACACATCCAGGGTTGCCAGGTGTAGAATGCAGAACATGCCTTTGTCAAACTTTATATGGCATAATATGCTCAGCCTTCTCATTTGTCAAAGTCTCCTAGCTCCTAAAGTAAGTACTCACCTTGAGTGGTACTTGACTGCTAGTCTAGGTTCTAGATCATGTGGAAAAACTTGAGGCTGAATCAAGACAATAGTTTGCTTAGACAGGTAAGGTTTAAACAAGAGACAACAGCACAGCTCCTGTTGTTAAACATGTTTTTAATAGCCAAACCTTATGACACCTCAATAATTCCCTCCTGTGTGTGAGCTTTCCAAAGGTGACTGCAGATTACTCTGGTTTCTAGGTTTCAGTTCTCTTACATGGTCCAACTTTTAAGGGAACTTGTTTTTCAGGCTTCTGTGTTTTCTGCTCCATCCTTCCTGTCTGTGCTGCTTCTGGGAGTTTTGAGCTCTATCTAAGCTATATGCAGAAGCTCAGTCTTTTTGAATTATGACATGATGAACAATAGAGGTACCTTCATTCCATGATATGCGGTATTGTATTTTTTAAAACAAGCCCCCAACATTAAATAAGCAGTTGTCAACTTAATATGCAGTTAGGCTGAACTTGGACATCAATAATTTTCTGTTTCAGCATTGAAGAATTTTTAACTTTAGAACTTCTCTAACGTATTATATTAAAAACCCTTTCTGACTTATTTCTTAACTGTGTGGGCCAGCTTTTTGTTCTGCATTATTCTACTAATTTGCTGTCATTGATAACCACTTAATAATTAGGGAATTTAACCCAAAGCATGTTGATTTGGGAGAAGCTTTGCTTGAAATAAATAGCAATTTCTATGGCAGTTCTGCTTTATAATTAATATTATTCTCATGATTCTTTTAAATGTCAATACTAAGTGTCCTCAGTTCNCTGAGGTGATTTTCAAGGGTAAAATCAACAGTTGTTTTCATCTTGACTGTTTTTCCTGTACAGCAAAAAGGGGACATGAAGTTTTATGTAAAAAATTATTTAGCATGAAGGAAAAATATTTTAATTCATACCCAACTTTGTGTGGAAATATGTCCACATATCTAATTTCCACAATTTGTACCATTTCTGTGGAAATTAGATGAATGGTACAGTAGAAGGTCTCTTTGCTGATCTAACTACTTCAGTTGTACTAGACAAGGTGTTTGACAGGGGTAAAATTGAAATGAAATTGGACTCTTATGCATGTCTTTCTTGGGTTCAGATTCAAATTGCCTGTGTAGGAGGAGACAAGGAATAGACTCAATGTTTTCTTCTTTACAAAGCAGAATTAATTGGAGAGAATAATCTAGCTTATTACTATGTTATAAATGTGCCTGTCCATTTCTTAATTGTTGTTGTCCTAAGGAGCCTTTATTGCTGGCTGTTCTACTGATTGTAGTGGAGTACATATGCTGCTAGAGCAATTGGTTACTTTGGTAAAAAACCTAGCCATTTCTCAAGAGGATGAGAAGTGATATGCTGAAGAAGTGCTTGCTTGAATCAAATGGGAAACTGATAGTCCTTAGCAGCCTGAGAAAACAGTTGACAGAGAAATAGTTTTGGTGTTGCCATACAGAGGTTTTGACCCTTGAGCGGTGTATCAGGAAAAGATCTGGTAAAAATACCCTTCCTTGTCACAGGTGCTGCCTGTGCAGAGCTCCTCTGTTGGACGTAGATAATAGCTTGACTAATAGAAAATTTAGTTCTAGGAGGAAGACTTCTGTCCCTGTTGGTAAGGGCAGAAATATATCTGAAAGATGCAGGTCACAGCCCTCAATCCTAATGGCCCTTTTTCTCTTGCTTGAAATAAAGCTGCTGAGCAGTGAGTTTGGGTGTGCTTCCCATAGGCCCTTAACTTTAAGGTGACCTTCCAGACATAATCTGTGTGTCCAGTTCACAGACAGAATTCAATAGCAGAGAGCATTACTGTCTTCAGTCAAACATATCCCCCTTTTTATGCTGTTCAATGCTTGCTGTTTCATCTGTAGTTCTTGCAATTGGAAGCAATTTAATTGATTGCAGTTTAAAGTAATCCACTTCAGGTATCTAAGTTTATTGTGACTTGCTAAATTCTTTGTCATCTTTGATTTAGACTTATCTTTCTCTGTAGATTTTTTGGTATGGCCATATCCAAAGACATCTCTGTTCATTATGTACTTTCAGCCTTCATGGTTTTATACTACTAGTATGGTTTTCTGCCTTCTGCTTTGCATTGGAGAAGTCTGTTGTGGACTGTATTAGTGCAAAAGTAGCATGCAAAAAAGTACTGAGTCTTAATTTTGGAAATGTTACACTCCTTACAGTGAACCACAAGCCATGTGCTACATTGAAACAGCTAATCTGGATGGAGAGACCAATCTTAAAATACGACAGGTAAAACAAACTGAATTTTATCTTTTTTTTTTTAATTATTTGATATTAGTTATGAAGCAGCCTCTAGCATGCATGACAACAATATATGTCCTTTTAAATTTTTTTTTTGGCCTTTTTTTATTTTTTAAAGAGCATATCTCTTGAATTGGCTGTAATTGGCCTTTTCAACAGATACAAACCCAAGCAATAATGCATCATGTGAAAGTGTAAGGAAGTAACCTGGAGCAAGTATTTTAAGCCCACAGAGACAAATCAAACAGACCTTGGATGTGTTTTGCTGAAGGTTTATTTAGTGGAATTTAACTGCTGTACATTAAAAAAAAAAAAAAATCAGCTATGCTTGTGATGAGAGTTGCCGTTTTCCTGTCACAAGTACTGTTTAATGAGCATTATGCAGAGGCAGCAGCTGAAAAGGATCTTTGTATATATAAGTTAATTTGTTATCTATTTGTGGTAAGCAGAAGAATTTTTTTGGATCTTTCTAGTTTTGTTAAGCACTGTTGATTAGAGTGTTTAGAAGTAGTGAAGCATATTTGGCATCTTTAATTTTGAAACACAGATTATTTGATTTTAAAAAGCTATGTTTTCTCCTTTTTTACTACATTTGTACAAATGTGATTTACTGTTCCAGGTGAGGCTACTGAGTCAGACCTTGAGCTCTTGTGAGATTTTATTTGCTTCAGGACATGCTTAAAATAGAAAAATACAGCCTTGCTCTGGCTTGCAGTGCTGCAGTCAAATTCTGGCAAAAGAAACATGAAATGGATTCCTCTTTTAATAGAAAGGCAGTGGGGTACTGTGCATGTGCTCAGTTGTAGAGTACTGATACTTTAGGTTGCCGTTGCATGACAGGGTGATCATTAACCTTGAGCAGGATCAGAGCATATTGGCTGCAGTGACCCAAGAGAGACTGCACTTAAGAGTAACCATAGTTACCATCCATAACACATCAGTGCAGCTGTGCTTTGGGGAGAAAAGCTGGGCCTGTTTACACTGCTTTTCTCACACTTCCTCCTGCACAAAGCTGTATCCAGCTTTGTGTTTTGCAGATGTTACTTTCTTCTTGGTTAAGAAGAGATCATGTAGGTAATGTAAATATCTGATAGTTTTGTTCTTGTTAATAGTTTCATATGTGTCCATAGTGAGGCTTCCTTGCAGGAGAGAAGTATTGAATATCAAATAAAAAAAGAGAACCCCAAAACAGAATAAAAACCAACGCCAGAAAAACAAAAAAACACTCACCAAAGCAAAAGAACACCCTAACTAACAAACTTTCATGGATTTAATTATGTTTTGATTTGTAGGTTGTAAAAGGAAGCACTGTTTTTCTACGTTGTATTCTAATTACGGTTTTTGTCAAGAATCTCCTGTAAATTGTTTTTTGTAGGGTTTGTCTCAAACTGCTAGTCTCCAGTCCAGGGAAGAATTGATGAAAGTGTCTGGGAGGATAGAATGTGAAGGACCCAACCGCCATCTCTATGACTTCACTGGAAACTTGCGCTTAGATGGTCAAAGGTATTGGCAACCAAGCCACGAATTCACTTGGTTAGGGAAAATGTTTACTCTCTTCTTTTAGTCTGTGACTCTGAGCACATGTGTGTTTTTGCTGGGGAAGAGGAGGGTAATAATTAATACTTATTAATCAGAGCATCTGCCAGTGTAAGATAACACAGTTCTGTCTTTGTATGGAGCCTTCTGCTCGTTATGGTGGTATTGATTTCTTTGTAATTAATGGTGATATTTTATTGAAAGGTACTCTCTAAAGGGTAGGACTCAAGGCAGTGGTTGGGGGTTTTAGGGCCTTCTAGTTATACAATATACACAGAGGAAATGGAGACCTTTTCCTTTCAACAACAGCCAAAGGCTGCACCAAAGTCAGGTTTGTAGGAACATATCCTTTTAAGTGTAAAAGGATAGTATGTAGTTTTAGTACCAAATTCAGATTGTCAAAGGTTGGTAGGGACACAAGTTTTGTTTGGCTATACCTGTTTTCCTTCACCCAATGTATGTTCTTTGGGCAGTTCGGTGCAAGGATAGAAGATGACCACTTGCATCCCACTTGGAAGTCACGTGGTTAATACAGGCTTTCAAGTACCTGTTTAATGGTCTATGTGATATAGTGTGCTTGAAATGGATGGTCTCTTTACAAGTTTGATGCTTCTCTGTTCTTGATGTGAGAGAGAATGTACTAGCCAAGGCCAGGTGCAGAATAAGCTTACTTATGGCTGCCGTTTAAGTTCTCAGGTTTTGGATAACTGGAGCAGCTTTGCCCTGCTGTGCTTTAGCAGGAATTAGACTTACAGGGCTTCCAGTGCTTTCTTCAGTTGTGTGGGCAATCTAAGCTCATATTGCTATTACGTTCTTCTCTTGTTTGGAGTTGTTTGTGTTATTAACTAGGGATTAAGGCTAGGAGTAGACGAGCCTTCTTTCAAGTGTTAGCAAGAACTGAAAGATCCATGTGCTTCTTTCCTTGCAGCCCAGTTCCTGTTGGTCCAGACCAGATCTTGCTGAGAGGTGCACAACTGAGAAATACTCAGTGGGTCTTGGGTATTGTTGTCTATACAGGACATGATACAAAACTCATGCAGGTAAATTTTTTAAGGGGGTTAAGACTATGTTTTGATAGGGGTTGGTTGTCTTTGCTGTCTTCTCATTGTCATTAATTTGATTTTATGGAATTGTTTGACTTGTTATAGTTGTTTAAGGCCTGGACGCCTTGGGGAATACAATTTACTCCAATTTACATGTGCAAACATACTGAAGTGAAAGCAGTTCAATATGTAAGAAGAACTAACTTTCATCTTAATTTATCTGGTAACTGGGTGGCATTTAAAACTGAGGCTTAACAGCTGAGGACATCATGCAGATAATATGACTACAGAAATACAGGACTCTTGTCTTAATGTCAGGGAGTGCCCGGAAAGACCAGCAACGTGTGTATGTTGGTCACTGCTGCTGAATGTCAGTGGAATGGACAGCAGATGCTTTAATAGACTCTTAAAAGTAAAGACTGCATTTGCTTATGCGTTTTTCTCCTGTTAAAACCATTGCCAGGTTCTTTCTCTTTTTTTTTTTTTTTCTCCTTGCTGCTGTACAGAATTCAACCAAAGCACCTCTGAAGAGATCAAATGTGGAGAAAGTGACCAACATGCAAATTCTGGTTTTGTTCTGTATTCTCCTGGTAATGGCCCTTGTGAGTTCTGTAGGTGCCTTATTATGGAACAGAACACATGGCGAAGTTGTCTGGTACCTTGGCTCCAACAGTGAGTATGCAGGCACTGAGCCAGTGTGTCAGACTGTAGGGCCAGCCAGGCTCTTACCTTCACTGAATTAATGCATAAAATAAGAAACAAAAACCCAAAACCTCCCCACATCTTTCTTGTTTTTGATGCCCTAATATTTTCTCGTTTTTTGGGAATAGGCTGACATAAGTAAGCTTCACAGTGAGGCTTCTAAAGGTTAGGTAAATATCACTGGGCTAGCACCCAAGGAACAGGGCAGAAGTAGAAGAGAGACAAGAGTTACTCTTGAATATCTGGTGTTCATTTCTTTTGTCTGTATAGATATCATACACAATTTCTTTCTCAGAGAGGTCATGTACAGCAACCTTTTTTGTCTGACTGCATTTGACTGAAGGATGAGCAGTATCAGTTTGATGATGACTTCAGCTTTATGCTTATATACACATGTAAAGGATTTCTCTTGACTTTTTTCAGTCAGAAATGCCGATCTGCTCTTTCAGAGAAAATTGAAATTATAAATGTTGCAATTCCTTTTAATTGGTAGAGTTTGTTTTTGGCTTTTATTACTTTGTTGTGAGAAAATGGATGTCTTAGCATGGTTATTTGAAGGGTTTTATTTTATTTCATTTGTAGTCCTCAAATTTATTAGTTCATTATCTAAGATGGACATAAACAATGAAACCGTCCTCAGCAGGCTTTTGAGGAGGTTACGTTAGGTATAAAATATACTGTTAAAAGTGTTTTGAGATGCAGATCGTGAAGCAGTTATCACAAACTGCAAATGGCTTATCTGCTGATGCAAAACAGATGGCAAGTGTATCTTCTGAAGTTGAAGAATTGTTGTTGTGCTAGAAATGGAATAAATCACATAGGAAGACATGGGAATGCCCCATATTTGACTCTGGGTTTTGGTATCTGTAATGTCTTCTTGTGGCAGTGTCAGCAACTTCCAGAATTTCTTGCCTGCTCTCCCACTTGTTTTTTAATGACTAAGTTAAAATTCGTGCCTTCCAGTGACAGAAGTAATACTGGAAAAAATGAATGGAATGAACTCTTGAACTTGCAGTATAAAACAGGTGCAACTTGCAATAATCTAGGATGACATTATGGTCTGTATAGATACATTTCTGTAAATTGAATGCACCATTTCAGTACCTTCCACAACTGCCACACAGAGGAAAGACACTTTTTCAGGTTAAGCAGATGTTAAATTTTGGTTGTCTCATCTCTGTAAAAAATGTATTGGAAAACATGCCAATACTAAGGTGTTTTTGCTTTCTGTGAATGTATCAAAGATGTGGAATTAGGATATACTCCCACTTTGAAGTGTCTTGGTCCAAACTTTTGTCTTTATTAGGCTTCAGCAATTTTCTCTGGATTCTCCCTCCTCCTAGTTTGTTCCCCTGACTTCCAATTAATATGTGGTGCTGAAAACCCTTAGTAGTGGACTCTGATCCTGTTGTGCTGGGTGTTCAGTCTGCTGACTGAAGTGCCTCTCTAAGTTTCTAGGGAGATGAAGAGCATGCAAATGTGGAGAGTTTGATTATAAAGAGAGGCTGTGGGCAGCACCATGAACGGGAGCCTTCATCCTGAGTCTTGGCTGAGCCTTGCACATTACTGCTGGCTGTCTATAAGTGCTTCCCCATCCTTTTAGGGCCAGTTGTGATGGTAGCCTTATGTGGGCAAGTTGCCCAGCATTGTCACCATTAATAACAGCTTCTTTGCTTAAACAGTGTGCCCTAGTTCATGTACTGGGCAACTTTTTAACAGTCAACTTGATATTGTACATTTCTTTAGTATGGGTAAATTCTCATTTCTGACAATGATGTCAGAGACAACTTATTTCAGTGTTAATTTATTGTTTCCCAGCTCCACTGAGGCAAGTAGGCACCTTCTGAAAGATGATTATGTTACTAGTGACATTGGGGGCTCTTAATTGGGCAGTTGACACACAGGATGAATGTCTAAATTGTCTTGTAGTGGGAAACATTGTAATTCTCACCATCTGTCTAGCAAAAATTGTTCAGAGAGTTTTCTGTTGTTTTATATATAGCCTCGCCAACTTTGCCCTTCTTCACCTGGTATAAATGCATGTCTTCTGTGGGTGTTCTGTCTTCTATTGAAATCAATATTAAAATGTTCCTTACACTAGACATCAATGCACCTATTTATTTTAGTATTGCTAAATCTGACTAGGTGAACTGCATAAGGATGATTGTCCCTATGCCACTCATATTTGTCTGCTAATGCCCTGTATCTTTTGATTCACAGAAATGCTCTCTGTTAACTTTGGATACAATCTGCTGACGTTTATCATCTTGTACAACAACCTTATTCCAATCAGCCTTCTGGTGACACTGGAAGTTGTCAAGTTTACTCAGGCTCTTTTTATAAATTGGGTAAGTAGCAAGAATTAATGTATCAGTTCTGGATGTTGACATTTAAAATAAAAACCCACATACATCTTAGCAACATGTTCTAATTACTTTTCTGATGTAACTTCTGGGAAAGGAAGGGGGAAACTCAGCATTTATACTGTATCAGTTCTGTGTTTCACAGGAAATCAAAAGATTTAGTCACAGGTAAGTCCCCTGTGCAAATGATGACTTATATTTTAGGATGAGAAGGAAGTCTCAGGTCTTGATTGAAGGAGGTCTCTCTGCTGACTCAGGTTCAGTAATCATCTTTTCAAAGCTCTTCAGTGTCTTATAGCTTCTCTCAGACAAAGCAGAGGGAAAGACTAGACTTCTTTCAAGGTG
>VWZN01021043.1:171387-250575 GCA_013396955.1 Regulus satrapa | reverse complement strand
AAAATGTCCCCCACAATGCTAGCAGTAAATCTGGCATAATCTGTAATCAGTACACACTGTTTTTGAATGCTTCCTACAAAACCACATACTCCATGACATTTCTTTGGAGATAGGGTGCGCATAGGATCCCTTCCATTCCCATGAGACTGTCTATGCTTTCTGGGGTGGAAGTAATGATTTGTTTTCTACATGAGCAATTACTTTATTGACATGACTATGAATTGTCTTTCTTGATCTAGTATCTCCTTAGTGTAAGGTAGGAAGCTATCAAGTGCTGGTACTTGACAGAATAAAACCAAAACCTTCAGAATCTTAGCGTTATTCAGGCCTGCCCTTTGTGCATTTTTTACCCCTTTCAGTTAGCATAGAGCTAGGTGGGGCCAGACTGGGGAAATGTTGCTCTCCATTGAGTTTCTTAGTTAGTGAAGACACTTCTGGAATTGCGGTACTGAGTGATGAAGCAGCATAATTTCATCTTTTTCTTAATAGGGTGTCTGAAGAGTAGGATCAAGAGCTTATGTAAGGAAGTCCCAGTCAGTGTGTTGAACTGTGAGGAAACTAAAGAAGCTGTAGAGACATGAGGATTGCTTGAATAAAGTACTAAAAAATCCACCCATATGATGGTTGTACTCAATACTTGCTCCTTAACGAGACTCTGTAATTATCTATGGCAGGCTCAAGTGTTGGTCCTGATAGCAGCTCTGTTATTTGACCTTTTAACTCTGCCCAGTAGAGTTTCCAGGAAGCATTTCTTTGTTTCTGCAGTACCTGAACTTAGTGCCTTCACAGCAGAAAATTGATTAAATGCATATTGTAGGAACTGAAAGTAAAAGAGCTTTGATCTTGCTTTTAGAACAGGTATTTCCACTTTTTCATGTGGAAAAGTATGGCACCTCTACAAGAATAGAGTTCAGTGTTTCGGTGGTTACAGGATATTTTATACAGATGGAGTACCACATTTGTGTAGTTGATAATGCATGGCCTTAGTAGAACTGAAATGTTGAATGTTTTTGTGGAAGCATGTGCAAAACTACTCTTAATAACCCTATGGATGCAAGTACACAGGAAAGGGGGTTGTGTTTTGGCAGTCTGCCATATTTAAGCATGGATTTTGGAGGCCTCTTTAACATATCAGGTTAAATTCAAGCTTTTTGTTTGTTTTGGCAGATGAAGGAGCGTTAGTGAAAGGAGCAAAAAAACTTGGTTACGTCTTCACAGGACGGACTCCCCATTCTGTTATTATTGATGCGGTAAGTGGTGGATGTGCATGACACAGGCTGCTGAGCTCATGCAGAGCATAAAGACATCTTCTCTGATCCCTGTGAGGGTCCTTTTCCAGGGCCTTTACCATCCTACATGCAAAGGGCTTATGTACACTGAGAAGTTGTCTTACTCTACTAGAAGATGCCAAGTCCTTTACCCCTCTATGTGGCATAGGCAATAGGAGGTTGCAGACTTACATGGGAAACAACAGCAGTTGTGCCTGTAAAATAGTTCCCTGTGCTTCCCAGGAAGCACAGATGGGAATACTTACATTAGAAGGAAATTCATGTGTCTGGAAGGTTTTCTGACTGTTATGTTTCATGGCTGCTGTTCTTGTAAATGTTACATTTCTTTTAAGCAATATCATCAGTAGAAGATATATCTGCTTGACAAGCTGTGTATGCAGGGGTCTGTAGTTAATGGATTGCAGTTGACATAGGCAGCCTCAGAATCATGGGGCCACATTCAAACTCAAGTTGCAGTCTAAGCTCAAATGGTTCCAGATTTACACAGATCTACCTAGTTAGATGCTTAGTAAGAGTGGTTTGGTTTTTTTTTGTTTTTGTTTATCCTCTCAGGTACATTTCCTTAGCAATTTTTGGCTGCGTTGCCAAGCTAAGCACTTGAAACATATCTTCTAGGACTTGTTACAAACTTAAAAAATTTCTCAAATCCCTTCTTAATTGAAGGGGAAGAGCTTAGGATGAGCACTGTCACCTAAAGCCATCTAAATGCTTTTCTCCTCTGCAGGAGCAGTCATGCCTACCTGGTGTAGTTGTATACTCATAATCCGAAGCTAGGGGCATTGTTAATCTATAGCCAGTAATAAAAGCTGTCACTTCCTGAGGTTCCTGTCTCTCCTGCTGGCCTGCATCAGTGGCAGCACATGGAAAATGGCTTGGAGGTGCATTTTAATCTTGTGGATGTTGCTGAGTTGGTATGTGCCTTGGGCATGCCGATACTGCAATTTGATTATATGGTAGCACTTTGTTTAACTGCATGCTACAAATGCCACTGGAGTTCTGTGACTCTGGTAACTCCTCCTGCACCTTCTGCGCTTTATACAACAGGAATGGCAGGTGTTTTCTAGTCTTGCTTCTGCTTCAGGTTGTTCTTCAGCAGCCCCAGCAGAGACTTGCTGGTGATAGCAGGAATTTTTTCTCAGTTAAATTTTTTTTTTTTTTTTACCACATAAAGTATAATTAATAGTTTTGTGGATTCAAATAAAATAAATTCTAAGGGAGGTCAGTCATTGTATTACTTAACCTAGAGGGCATGCTTATTTTAACTTGGAAAAATTCTTACAGCCTGTATTATGTCATTGTTGATGGCTGTTGAGAACTATAAATGCAATTTAGCTTTTCAAAGCATGCTTAATCAAAAGGTATACTAACTTCATATAATTGTGTAGCAGTAGTAAATGAAGGATGCCACACTACAGGATGTTGAATTAAGTTGATTAAATAGGGCTCTTCGTCCTTTAACCAGTGGAGGGAGCCATGGCCACATTCATTTGCATTGGGGTGTGTGACAAAGACATCTGATCAGCTCATGAGCTTGCACATGTAAGAATATGTAGATTTTTCTTATAATAGACATTGTTTCTGTTCTTTTGTAGTTGGGGAAGGAGAAAACCTTTGAAATTCTTAATGTGCTAGAATTTTCCAGGTAAGTTTTCCTCTAAGATGTAAAATTCAGGGTAATAGGAAAGCTTTTCTTATAAAAAAATACTTTTTAGAATTAAAAGTTACACCTGATACAGTAGAAAAGCACAAGTTCCTTAGTTGTTGTCCTGCCCCTTCATCTTATTTCTGATGTACTACAAATGAGTTATAAACTGGTGGCTGTTGGCATGTGATCGTTAAACTATCTCCTGCCACTGAAGCTCTGCTCATTTATTGAGAAGTTGCTGGCCTGGAGGTGTCTTGCTGTGACTCATGGATATCCTCGTTTGTCGCTTGTTGACTTCAAGAACGTACTTTGAAATTGCATTTGTGTAGTGCTTCTGCAAACTACTTTTTGAGTAGATGGAAATGGCACCTCGAAGTGCCACTTCTTAATAACCATGCCAGCTATGAAAATATAAACATTGCAAGCACTCCTAATTTGTCAGGCTCATTAGGATGGGAATTTCTTGGGTAGCAAGAAGCTTTGATGAATCAAGCCCCTAAATGGTTGGAACTAACAAGGTGCTTTCTCTTTGTCTGTCAGTAAAGTTACATCAGTTTGGGTAGTGCTAGTCAGCATGCCTTTTTTCTGTTGCTGTGGATTTTCTAGTCTTGCTGGAATTGAAGCCTTGAACTGTTTTTCTCTGCTGTCTTTGAATTGGCTGTCTGTGCTCTAAAGAACTATATAAAACTAAAGGTATGGGTGATATTGGTAGTCAACTTTTCTTGTGTTTTGGCTTACTTTGAAGATTATTCTTAAGTTCCCTCTTTCCAGTCAGAAGGTAGCTATTTAAGCTACCTGTGGCAAGTATCTGAAAAGGCACTGGAGGAGTCTTGGAGGGCTTGTGGTAAGTTGACCAGCACCCTGGTGTCTGTAGGCAGGAGAAGCCACAGCTTGCATGCAGCAGGAAAAAAGCTGTGTTAGTTGTCCTCTGTGTAGCACCTTCTCCCCGATCACCAAGGGAGTTCCTGTAGTTAGTTTTTTGTAAAGCACATAGGAGTCTCCCAGTATCATTAGGATGTTGCAGAAATTCTGGGCACAGGGAACTGCTGTCCTTCCAACCTCACTTCAGAAAGCCTCAGAATTTGTTTTGTTTGATGATACATGCCAGGAGCTTACTTTAGTACACATAGTTCTTGAGCTCTGAAAAGTGACTTCATTTCTCAAAGCAACCTCGAGAAGTAAGTTTGCTCTACACTCTGTACATGTTGTGGGTTTTTTCCAGTGGTGCTTTTGAAGGAGAGATTCATAAGTAAAACATCAAAACTTCCTTTAAAAAAATTATCCTTGCATGCCTTCCTTTGTTAAATATTGGTGTACCCTATGCTTATGTCTACTTGTTTTTTAAAGTTATATGCCAAACCTGACTGTCCTGTCCTTGTTCAGGGGGTATGACTTCTACTGAATTTCAACTGTGCAGGTCTGGTTAGACCAATATAAGGAATTTATAGAAGCCAAGAACTGGTCTATACCATGATTCCTTTCTATTATGTTTTTGCTTTCTTTTGAGTTAGGAAGTTAAATAACTGCTCCTGTCAGTGTGTGGTTGTTTCAATGTCTGTTACGCCTAGAATAAAGATGTAATCAGCCTTTATGATTGCATTTCTAGAGTCCCCAAAGCAATTTTGCTTGAGGAATAAGGAAAAAAACAGTCACGAGAATATATGTGACTCCTCTTTCAAGACCATTTTATGCTTTCTCTCTTTTCAAGTTATTGCTTGCATTTAGGTGTAAGTCTGGAGTGCTTGCCAATGTGGGACATAGGGCAGAAATTTGAAGTAGGCAATTTAACATATCCTTGTGGTCAAGGGTTGTGAGATCTTATGTTACTGCTGTTATGTCCCATTTAATATCAGATGCACAAAACACATCTGAGAAAACTCACTGGCTAGAACAGGAATTACTCTTTACCACTTGGACTAATGAAAGCAAATATTTTTCTTTCAATAGCAACAGGAAGAGAATGTCAGTGATTGTTCGAACTCCAGCAGGACAGCTACGTCTCTACTGCAAAGGGGCTGTAAGTAATTATGCTGCCTAATGGAGAACACTGCCTGTTATTGTTTCAACAGCTGTGGCTGATAGTGACGTTTCATGTCTCATACATAATACCTGTTGGCTTTCTGTTTAGGGCCAAGTGATTTAAGAGAGCTGTCATTCCTGCTCTGACTCCTTTTGCAGGCTGGAATACTGCTAGGCTTTCTGCCTGCCCAGTTGAAGTCCTGAAACTAATGGGAGCAGTACACTTACTGCAAAGCCAGGGCTTCACCCAGCTGTGCAGCAGGAGTTCAGGAGCTGGAGAGTAAATGCCATTGTCTGAGTTTATAACACTAAAATCTGCTCTCATGAGCTTGGCTCTTGATCTGGCATTCTTGCATCTCTGCACCTGCTGTTATTTGTCATCACAACTTGCACCATGTTGTGCTTCTGTCTTCGCTGACAAGAGCAATAATTTAGCTCAGTACAAAGGCTCCAAAACTAGCATTGTCCACAGCCAAAGAGTGGTTCTAATTTCAGTGAAAAACGGTGGAGCTGGCTTTTTGCAATGTGGAAAAACTGTTTCTGACCTCTGTGAGGATCTGGTTTAGTTGGAATTGTCATGACTTATTGGTCAGTGTTCCCAGCTCTGTTGCTTCCATTTATCTCTCCTGATTTGATAAAGATGTTCTGGCTTCTTGCTGGTGTGGTGGAAGTGAATTAAGCCTGCTGCCATTGTGTGGTAGTTCACATTTGTATGCCTAATAGGACCATGCAGATTGTGCCTTGCTTGTTCATGCCATTCCTGAATTGACACCATCTTTTGGAGTGTGGCACTGGAAGCTATGGAGAATAGCAGTGTTTGTTGTACTAAGTTTCCTGCTGTTCTCTGTATAAGCAGACCTAGATGTACTAACACTCATCTGCCGCTCATGTGACCTGTGAGTTTACTGACTGTTCTGCATTAACTTTTCCACGTTTGGTGGCCATGCTCTGTCCTGTTGCTTCCATAATAATTAGGTTTGTATGTCTGTCTCTCATCAGTGCTAGATATGTATATCTTTACTTAGCTTAAGAGCTGATGTCTCAGTAGGGTTTTTGTATTACATGTGTTTGTAGAACTTGTGCTGGTATTTATAAATTAAATACAGATACTTTGGATATGTAGGTGATGCTATATTTTGATTTCAGCTCTTAGCTGGGCCTTTCAATTGTCCTTTGATTTACTAATAGAGAAAGCTGCTGCAGGAGAAGGGTTGTTTCTGAGAGAATGTTGTGGTAGAATACGATCAGTATTTCTGCCTTTTGTTATTTAACATTAACAGGAATCTTTTCTAGAAAGAATTGCAGGACACTCTACTGTTTGGGACGGCAATATATACTGGAGAAGACCAGATATTTGTGTTGTCTGAAAGTCAATATATTGGCTAAATAGTTATAGAGCAGTGTTCTGTACTGCCCAGTAATAGGGACCTCTTTATGGCAACAGGGGAGGAGGGCAGAGTGCGCTTCTCTCCCTGTTATTTAAAGTGGATGCAGTATCTCTGCCACTGGGTGCAATCCAGATTAATGACTGAAATCTGTGTTTCTGAAATGCAAGTATACTGTAAACACAGTTTTGTTTTTCATGTTAGCAAGTCCATTATGGTTGCTTCTCTTGAGCTTGTAAATGCACAAATGGCAACTTCATATGTGGACTTACTCTGTTGTAATGAATTTGGTTTTAATAGGATAATGTAATTTTTGAGAGACTTTCAAAAGATTCCCAGTATATGGAACAAACACTGTGTCATCTTGAATACTTCGCAACAGAAGGTAAGAGAAACAGCATGCCGTGAAAATTCAGCTTTTGAAATTATTTGCAGCATCTTCTGCGTTGTTAAGCTCTGTGGTATCAACTGAGATGATTGTGCAGATGAATTAAAATGGGGTGTGTTGTCAGCAAATTAGCAACTGTAGGTTGACTTTGACTGTAAGGAGGTTTTTGTGTGGTTTTAGTAGGGCAGTGGAGTTTGGAAGGAAAAGATGCTGTTCTGTGTGTCTGTGATGAATGGGAAGGGTGTGAGTTGTATTGCCCAGAATAACCCAATTGCATTGAAATTGGAGGTGTTTTTACTAGGGTAGAAGTGGGATGCCAGCATCTCTGACTTTATAAAGCAGAGTGACAACCTGAACATCCTGGGAAGCCTGGTAGATCTCAAAGAGGATTTGAAATGGTCTGTAACACCTTTGACTGATGTAACACCTCTGTTCACAGGGGAGCACTGGGCATTGTGCCCTCTTCTGCCATAGCTTAGGATACCTGAGTTACTGTAAAACCATGAACCAGTGTTTTTCTTCCAAAATCTGAAAATACCAGAAGAAATTGTTTGGGTTTTTTTCTGGCTCCCATGCTCCTAGTACTGGAACTTTAGTATTTTATGGCACACAATCCTTTTTGCTTGGTTAGTGATAGAAAAAGAAACCATTACTTCTCTGTTAATTTTTGTCAGTAGTCTAATTAAATTGGTTTTCATACTTCATGGACTCCTTGCTATATTGTGTCTCTGTAACTCCTGTTATTTGTGTGAATTACATTGATACTCTGAAGGAAAACAGTCTTGCTAAAGGCAAGCATGGGTTGTGATGGATATTTGACTAAGTAATGTCACGAATCACAGTATGTAGCCCGTTATTTAATTTGGCTTTTTAAAAAATACATAAGAAGCAAGCTTGCTTTCTTACCTAGTAGAAAATTTTTTCCAATACTCTCCTAATTTGCACCAACATTAGCAGCCAAAATGAATCAGGTTAGTGGTTTACATTTGTGGAAATTCAAGTGCATAAAAAAATGTACAGGGGTATTTTGTGGAATCCAGAGTTTAACTGCGTGTGTTAGAGGTTCTTGTTCCAGCACGAGTGTTAGAATTTACTGTTCCTTATGTATGAGTGATTTGATGGTACTCAATGTATTTTTACCGTGGGTAATGGCTGTCTTCTGTTTTGCAGGTCTGAGGACGTTGTGCATTGCTTATGCTGACCTGTCAGAGAAGTCTTACAGGGAGTGGTTAAATGTCTACAATGAATCCAGTACGGTTCTGAAAGACAGAACTCAGAAGCTAGAGGAGTGCTATGAGATCATTGAAAAGGTAAAACATACTTTTTGATCAGATACATTTTTCCTTACATGTGTATGTTTTAGTGAAATACAATGCAATAAACTGTTAGTTTCATTGATGAGAAGCTGCAAAGGTGTTCTTAGATGGTAACCTTTAAGGACACAGTTTTAATCTGTAAATCTGAGATGAATTTACAGGTTAAAAAAAGAGTCTACTTAAAACCCCCTTTCTCGCCCTTTTTCATCTTCCTGTTTTATGTAAGGTTGTTGTAACTTGATAAAGATAATATATGTCAATCATTGTGTTGCACCAAGTTTGCATCTATTAGGGTATGAAGAGATGTGTTCCTTTTCATAAAGCAGTCAAGTTCAGGGTTTTTGAAAGCTGTTGTAGGCCCACCAAAACCTGTAGGGACGTGGGCTAGTAAAGGGATGAAAGCCTGCATTTAATGCAAATTGCAGAGATCTTAAGTTTAGAAGGGGAAAGTATGTATCAGAGAACCTATTTGAAATGCTCATCCTACAATGAATGGTATGTTAAAATGCCAACGCTAGGGGCCAGTGTTTCTCTGAGACTTGTTGGTTTTGATGCTTTCAGGAGTGCTGCAGTTGCAGTCCTCACCTGCACAGGTTCATACTCTTCCCTCTTGCCCTAGATATTAAATTTTATTTAGTGTTTTTTTAAAAAGCATGATTTCAACTTCAATATCTTTTAAAATGAATATTAAAATACTGTTTAAGTTTTAGAGCACTGTTACTTGTTTAAGTTAGTTGGAGCAAATCACAGAATGATGGAATGGCCTGGTTTGGAAGGGACCATAAAGATCATGGAGTTCCAATCCTCCTGCCATGACCAGGGACCTTTCACTAGGCCAGCTTGCTAGAGCTCTATCCAGCTTGGCTTTTAATAGTTCCAGGGATGGAGGATCCACAAAGAGGTTGGGACTAGGATAGGAGCTAACTTTCAGAGAGTAAGAGAAAAACACCAAGAACTTTCAGTTAAAGCTGAAGATGGTGTCTTCCTTTTCTATATCATGCCTGAAATGGTCTTTTGTGTTTATGGTGTGTCAGTAATAGTGTGGTTATCTCGTCCTTGGTTCTGTATGTTTGGGTAGCTCCTTTCAGCTTTCTGCTTCTTTCACTGGGCTTTCATACCCTGCTGTTTTCACTGAGGTGAACAATATGCATTGCTTTGGCTGTATGTGAAAATGTGTTTTCAAGCTTTAGATCATTTTTGGCCATCCACTTTCTGCCTTTTCCACAATTCAGAACCTTGCTGAAGAAAAAAGGGAACCTGTGAATGGGTTGTTGAATTGGAGTTGGGAACTATTCACCGTATGCCTTCCTGCTCATGTTTGCTAGCTGGTCATGCCAAGAAGCAGGCCTTACAGATAAACTGGCATTTGGCTGTAAGACAAAATATGATGTATTTGAACATTATATGGCTGGAATTTATTTTTTTTTTTCATCTAAGGGCTCAAATGAGACTGAGAGCTACTTTTTCAGTCTGAGTGTTGAGGTTGCTGGATCACACTATATGTGCACAGGTGGAGACCGACTTGAGCTGACTCCATTCCACAGCCATGTGCTGGCTCAGAGGGCTTCAGCAGGTGCAGTGGTAACTCCCCTGCTCAGGTAGCTTGGCCATGCTGATCCCTGTGTTGTCATGTAACTTCTCAACAAGTGATTTGGGGAAAAAAAATATCTACAATTGCACCCTTGGATTATATTTGTAACCTTCAAATGAAGGTTATCAACAGAGCTGATATTTCATCGAGAGGCTGTAGAGTACTAAAGCATAGTGACTTGCATGAGTCCATTCTGCTACTTTTTCCAGCTGAATCTCTCATAGCAACAATAAAGCTCTGTCAAGACCTGTAACTAATTCCAGCTTACACACTGTATGGGTGGCCATATGCCCTTATGTCCTTTAGGTGCGCTTAGATTGATACAAGTGGGGGTTGTTTTTAATGCCCTCTCTATGGAATCATGGAAGGGTTAGGGTTGGAAGGGGCCTTTCAAGATGATGTAGTTGCACCCCCACACCCCCAACCATGGACAGGGACACCTTTCACTGGACCATGATGCTCAAATCTCTATCCAGCCTGGCCTGGAACACTTCCAGGGATGGATCCACCACTTGTGTGGGCAAACTATTCCAGTGTCTCACTAATCTCATCATGAAAAAGTCTCTTCTTTATGCCTGGTCTAAATATATCCTTTTTCACTTTAAAACTATCATCCCTTTTCCTGCCACTGCAGGCATGGGTAAACAGTCTTTATTCGTTTTTCTTGTAAGCCCACTTTTTATATAGAAAGGCCACAGTAAGATCACACTGAAGCATCATCATTTCCAGGCTGAACAACAGCAACTTGCTTTATTACTTCTGTTCATTTGTCTTTATTTATGTAGAATAGTTTTAGTCCCTGTAAAGACTAGAGTATGCTTCCTTTTTCTGTGGAATTTCTGAAATTAAACAGTATGTTGAAACTTATTTCTATTGGTTTTAAGTTGACCATCTTTGCATGTGTAAGGAATCATTAAAATGCTTTTAGAGGTAAAATCTGAGTAGACTGTACCTTTTGACAAGGGGTTTTTTGTAGCTTTTTCTTTTGCCCATTTTTTCTTCTTTTTTTAGTATAATGTAGCCAAATCTCCTCAAGCAATTGTTTTAGAGTTACCTGAGAATATGGCTAACTCACTGTATGAGACATGTATTTCTGGCAGACTTCTGCATGTTGATTAGAGATACTTGGATTGATTCATGTTCATACCACTTGTATTACACTGATATAATGATTACATCCAAAAGTAGTTGCACTAATTTTTGCCTGTAGTGAATGAATCCAGTCACTTTATAAGTGGAAATTGGTTTAATTGATGTGATGCCAAATACTTTTTGTTTAGTGAGCTTAAATATATCAATTGACTACTCATCATGTTGCTATGGTGATTAGTGAATGATCTAGTATATGTGTTCGTCTATAGGCTAGCTTTGGACTTTTATAATGTCAATTAATCATGAAATATTGCATTCCTTCTGATCAGAAATGCTCCTTTCCATTCTGTACCTCTTGAAATGTGAATTGTATGCAGAGGAAGTAGAGTAGGCACACGAGAAATTTTCTGTCGTGTATATTACTTGTTCAAGTGCAGTATTAGCAGTGAGATGCAATCTGCTGTCTTAGTTGCTTTTTTGATTATGTTACAAACAGAGGTTTATCTTAAGATTGAGGCATTCTTTTCTTTCTTTTCCCTCCCAGGATTTGCTGCTTCTGGGAGCTACAGCCATTGAAGACCGCCTGCAAGCAGGTGTTCCAGAAACAATAGCCACACTAATAAAGGCAGAAATTAAGATATGGATTCTGACAGGTGACAAACAGGAAACAGCTCTCAATATAGGTATCCATCCTTATGGTTTCTCTGAATTTGTCTGATATGTAGCAAGTTGCATGTAAGTTGTGCTGCGTGGGTTTTTTAATAGAATTGGGCCTGCTGCTTATGGAACGGTTCCTCAGGAATAGGCCACAGCCTTACAGAAGGGATTTTGTAGTGAAGTCTTCACGATGGGTGTCAGGCTATATTATTTTTTAAAAATTTTTTAAAAGATTTTTTTTAATTATTGTTTTAAGGCAAAAGGGATCCTTCTGCTCTGGGGTAAATGGAATGAATAATATAATTCTGCTTTCTGGTGGTAACAGGAGAACTCTACCTTACTCTTTAACATTAGGAGGCTAATGTTAAAGAAATGTTTTTAGAGCTTTTTTCTCCCCCCTTTTTTTACTGACTGCCTTTTCTAGATTTAGAGTAGAGTTTGGGATATAATAGGAAATAGGATAATGCAAAGTAGTTTGCAGCATCTTCCAAACTGTATCTGTGAACATAGGTGCATTATTAAAGCTTAAATAACTGACCCTGCTGTCCCATTATGGGGCATTTATTCGTATGTAGTAAAAATGTGGTAAACAAATTTATCCTGATGTAAGCACACCCCCTTCACCCCACACCTCCAAAATGTATCATCTTTGGCAATATAATGCCATGATGCTCTTGTCGTCTTCTTGGCTGTTTTTCTCCCTGTCACTGATAAGTTTGCCTAGAGATTGGAAGATTAAGAGTGGTACTCTAATGATCTGACATCTCACCTAAGTCACTTCAGTTAAAGAGCATTTCAGTTCTGCCAGCAATAGCCTGAAACACATGCAGAGTTATCTGTGTCCAGTTCTAAATGTAAAAAGCTTATTTGGTTGCATTTTTCATATAATTAGGGAATCTTGAAGTCAATATGAGCTCAAAAAGACTGAAGAAATATGTCTTTAACAGAAGGCAGCATATGCTGTTAAGGTTCCACAGTTGCATTTAGATTTGCAGATTAGTCTGCTTAGATGTACAGGCCTAAGTTAAGAGGAACTTGAACAGCAGAAGTTGCTTTCTCAAACTCATGTTGACTTTGAGTTTCTTGATCTATGATGCTCTGTAATTGAACTTAGATGACTTTTTTTTTTGTCTGTTTTCTTTTATTAAAATTGTTTTTCTGGTTTGGTTGACTCCATGAAATTTCAGAATGTCATCTACTTGGCTGACTAGAAGTTTTGTGTGCTTCTCAAAACCAGATTAAATTGCATGTGTCTTTGTATGTTGAAGGTGGTACCAAGAGGTGAAATAACTGGCTGATCTTATACAGTTGTGGTAGAACTACAGTGGACGGCCTAAGCAGACAAATTGCTTAAAGGCTAGTTATCTAGTTTGAATTACTATCTGCAGATTTTCCTGTCTTTATAAGCAGTAGTTTACTCAAGAAGGAAAACCTAATATTTTGAGCAATTAAAAAAAGAAGTAGCTCTGTGTTTAGATGTAAATACATGAAGTGAGTTTATGTATTAACCAATAGCACCTACCTTGAACACCAGTGAAGGAGCTTATTCTGAAGGCTGTGAAGGAGACTGAGTTTGACCTTTTTCTAAAACTGTTGGTTTGTTGTTTGTTATAGCAAGTTGAGAGGAATAAGTACATCTCTTAAAACTTGGAAATTATGCTTAGTTTAAGGTACAGTTTTGTAGTATAACTCTAACCTAATTAGTTTCATGTTCAGGTTGGCTTGAAAGCATAAGCATGTGGCCTTCCAGCTTTTGTGTGTAACCCAATAAAATTGTAATAAACCTACTTAAAACCCAATCCACACGTGCACTATATGTTTCAGGTATAAATAGGCTATTTGAGGAAAGAAAGTATTTTTGCTTTCTCATTTTGTTTGGAGGTTATGCTTATTGACTCCCGCTTGCTGTATGGACATGCCTGTGTATTGAGGGATATTTCAGCTCTTGGCAGCTCTGTCAAGGAGCTGGAGTACTTCGCTCTTCCAGCTTCCTCTTGATTCTTGCATTTTTGGAGTTTGCATATGTCTTTGCCTCTGGATTGCATTCTTGACCTCTCTGGAGAGTAATGGCTGATCTTCCATGGGTGGGTGTATGCCTTTCACTCAGCCATGTGCCAGTCAGTAGTTCTGCAAGTGAGGGGAGCGTTCATGATAAGCTTTAATATTCATAATTTGTTTCAACTCTAGCTCTCAAATATGGGACTTTGAGATTCAGGAGCATCTTTAAGCAAGACCTGCAAACAACTATAGGAGGCTTAACTCTGTTCTTGCAGCTTCATCCTTTTCTTTAGTCTACAGACTGGGTCATCTTTGCCTTTCAGTGAGAAAAACACCCATGATAGTTTTCCATTTACCACCATCCTCATGCTCAGCTTGCTCACAGTATACCCAAACTGCTGCGGTATTTCCAGCCTATAATTTCCCTAGGAAGAGATGTGCTTCCTGGGAATGGGAGTGTAGTTTTTACTCAAGTGTGTCCTTCCCTGAACTATAAATCAGTCCCTACAGCTGGACTGAATGCCCTTATGTTAGGTGTGCATTGATAGCTGCAAGCACTGCCTTAGAGTTGCTCGAGTTTGAGTTTGGAAGGGACCTTTTCAAGCCCTCCTGATCCCTCCTTGACAGGGAGATCTTTGATAAATCAGGTTGCTTACGATTCCATCCAGCCTGACCTTGAACACTTCAGGGATGGAGCATCCATAACTTTTCTGGGCAACATTTTCCAGTCTTGCTACCCCCATCATAATACATGTCTTGTCTATGTCCAGCCTAAACCGGCCTTCTTCCAGTTTGAAATGACTGGCCCTTCACCTGCCACTACAGGCCTTGGTAGTAAGTCTTGCTCCTTCTTTGATGTAATTCCGTTTATGTATTGAAAGGTCTTTCCAGAGTGTTCTCCTCTGGTTAAACAACCTCAGCTCTCAGCCTGTTTTAATAGTAGAGATGTTCCTCTGACTGCTTTTGTGCTTTTTTTCTTCTGTACACACTGTAACAGGTCCATGTCTGTCTTGTGCTGGGGATCCCAGGTCTCGATACAGTACTCCAGGTGGAGTCTCATATTCAGTTTTTCATCACTTAAATACTTGCCACTAGGGCTGCTTTCAGTCTGTTCATCCCCTTGTCTGTCCTAATGGATATTTGTTTGTTGCAGTACAGGTGCAGGACCTTGCACTTACCCCTGTGGAGCTTGATTAGGTTCTCACAGACCTGTTCTCCAGTGGATCCAAGTTCCTCTGGCTTGCATCACTTCTCTCCAGTGTTGTTTAGGTGCATCATTCAGCTCCATGTTTTCTCAAGACTTGCTGAGGGTGTGCTTGATCTCTGTCTGTCCCTGGTGAAGATAGGGTAGGACCAGTCTCAGGACTGGCCTGAGGGAGACCACTCATTACTGGTTTTTATTTCAGTGTCAAACCATCGGCTGTAACTTTCTGGATGCAGGCATCCAGCCGATTTCTTACCCATCTAACAGTACATTCATCAGATGCCTGTCTTTCCAGTTCAGAGATAAGAACTCTTCTTGGTGAGCTGTGCTTTATTTCAGTTCCAGAGACAAGTCATGCCGGTGCACTTGACTATATCCCTGTGCATAGTTTGAACAGGGCATTTGTGCTCTCTCTAAACGTAGAGGATAATAATTTTTCCCTCAGATGCTGGATTCTGTATGCCTGCAGTATGAATGTGCCTGTGGGCTATGATCTTGAACTCTGGTTCAAGCAATCTTTCTCCCAGGACACTTAAAGGAATAAAAAGTCCCAGAAGTACCCGATTCATCTGCTTCATGGACTTTTAGTCAGACTTTTAAATTAAAGAGCTAGATATCAACTTACAGGTGTGGGTTGACATTTTATACCTGGCTTTGAACCAGGAGTTGATCTTATTTTACTCAGAAGCATTGACAAAAAATACTTACCTTAAGAGTGTATTTTTGCTTGCTATGTTAGTATTGCCAGTAATAACTATTACAAAACTATTATAAAACTTTAAAATATTACTAGATATGTCTAAAGTTACTGCTTTACTTACTTGTACTCCTGCAGTTGCCAGCTACTTTGCTTTATAGTAATGCTAGATTTTAACATTGTCTTAGTCCTGAAATTGTACATAATGTATAGATCCCCTATAAATCCTTGTTAGGCTTGGCTTGCATTCTCCTATTCCAGTCTTGATCTTACTGTTTAATGTGGTGGCAAGATGTAAAATAGCTTTGGTTGCAGAGTAAGTTCTTCTGAGTCCATGATTTTCAAGATGCACAGCAGAGCAAGGGTTTTCCACAGCCGCTTTTTTTTTATTTTTTCTTCCAGCTTGACTTCTAGAATGGCATCTTGCTCATTTTGGAAGAGGTCAAGTGAAGCAGTAAGCAGTGTTTTAGAAATTACAACTTGCTATTGCAGCTGCTGTTCTAATCAAATGCTACTAGAAAATCCTTTTGAATTAGTTATGCTGAATTTGTAACAGCCTACTGCACAAGACTGTTGCTTTAGCCTAGGGAAAGAACAACCCTGTTATGGAGGGAAGTAATTAAATCTAATATTCTCTTTTTCTCAGTAAAAAAGTAAGACTTTTTTTAATGGAACTAACTTTTAAAAATAGCAAACTGACTTGAGAACAAGTCAGTGTTTAGTCAGTAACAGTGGAGGTTTGCTGCTCAGTTCTCTACCACCACCTAAGATTTAATCACAGGCCGAATCAGAGGCTGTCTGCAAAGCTTTCGTGTTGTAGGCTGCATATCATTAGAACATATTTCATCCTTTTCCCAATGGGAATGAATTCAGTGTAATTCTGTATTGTTCTCTGAAGCAGAAATTAGACCTAGGCTCATGAACGTATATTTTCAAGGTTGCACTTGATATTCATAGTCCACACAGCTGTGGAAATGGAGGAGAAACAGGGCTTCTGCAGGTTATCGAGCTTGCTGCCTGAAAGGGCCTGGCTATGATACAAACATGTCTTCCACAAAGGAAGAAGAGGGATTTGCTTTCTTGACAGATATCACACATGCAGACATGTTAAACCTGGATTATACCTACAAAACTAGCCCAATTATTATAAACTTTCTAGCCTGAGGAAATTATTTGTATTGCAATTGATGACCTAGTATGGCCTTTCTAAGGAACCAAGATTCCCAGAGATCATTTCATGCCTCAGTTGTTCTCTTGCTGTTGTAAGATATGGAAAGAGGCACTTCATCTTCTTATGGTGATTGTGGTATTCAGCTTTTGAATCTGTCAGCCTTGCAGTGGTTCTTGACTGGGACATTACTCTTATACTGCAATATGCTCCAGTCTTCATTTAAGGAAAGTAAGAGACTTCCCAAGGTTCCATTTTATTTGATATCAATTTCTTAAACTGCTGTAATTCATTCCTATAAAAAAATAGAAATAAAAAATTGTATTGAATTTCCTTTTCCCATGTAACTTAGTTGAGCAATAAAAGGTATGTGTGTCAAGTAAATTAATTCTCTGCTCTTTTATGAAGCTGATGTCACTATTCCAATCCCAAGTGAACTCTTGCATGAACTTTTAGGATAATGTTGTGAGATTAGTCTTGATGCAAGTTTGCATTTGTCTCATTATGTTAATATGAGCAGAATTAACTTGTTTATTTTGTACGTGATTAAAGTTTTACAAAAATAAGATTTTCTTTCTGCCTTGATAGTTTTTGTTTTGAGTTTTGGTGTCCTGGGACATATACAGAACTGCTTTCCATGTGCTCTTGTTGTTTCATGTCCCAGTCCCATTAAGAATAATCTAGTCCACTTACCTTGTGTCTGTAGGAGTTGGTAGGGGCTCTGTGAGTGTTATTGTTCTGTATTTCTCCATGAAGCTCACTATCTTCTTCACTGAAAGCTCAGGAGTAAAAACTGCTCTTGTGAGCTTTGTGTGTGCTAAGGGAGCTGAGTAGCACCAACTGAAAATGTGTGCACTTCCAGTCACCTGGCATAGATGCAATTATGCATTCAGATCTATTCCTGTAATGTGCTCAATGCAAACCTGCCTTCATGTAGACTTAAAAAAATAAATGGATGTAGGGCTGTAGGCTCTATTTACTGCATCCGGCTCACACAGTCTTCTCTTTAACTAAAACATTTCAAATTATTTATTTGAAAATGCAGAGAGAATGCAGTCTGTGTCTCTAGTAAATCTGTCATTTTGGAGTGTGTCTTATACACCAATGTTTCCTGCAGTCTTCCTGATAGGATTAACTGCTCAAAATAAAAAAAACAAAAAAGGTTGTCATTTGATCTATAGATGCTTGTATTAAGGTTGAGCTTCAACCTTAAATAGTCTTCAAAAAAGTAAATTCTTGTGTTTTATTGTGGTTTTTTTTCCCTTTTGCAGGCTATTCTTGCAGACTCATTTCACAGAGTATGTCTCTCATCCTGGTCAATGAAGATTCACTAGATGTAAGTAAGCAAATTCTGATATAATTCTTGACAGAAGGTGGTATCGCTAACAAGACGGAAAGTTGTCAGGCTTTCTCATGAAATTTCTCTTGCTTACCCTAAGGCGTAGCCAGATAAACATTTTGTGTTAGAACACAGGTATATTGTGTAAAGTGTACTCCAGGTGTATTGAATTACAAACTGTACAAATCAAACTGAAGTCTGAGAATGAGCACCTTCTTAGGTGCATGGGTTTGATTCTGCTGCAAACTGGAAAAATCTGCAGCATGCCATCAGGAATGTAATTAAGTTTCAAGGATATAGGAATGAAGTTTGAAGAAAACTTGTTTGTTTTGTTTTTTTTTTTTAATCTTCAGTATTGCATGGAGCAACTCTAACCACACTTGCACTGTGAGCCTGTTCATGTACAGTAGCTTTTGAGACCAGAAGTAAAAAATGTTCTGTGAATTGCTACCATGCTCCTCATATATATGTCAAAAAAAAGAAAAATCAGGTATCTGTACCTGATCTCCCCAGGAGGTATCTCAATTTTGTGTGTTTCAATGTCCATATCAGTATCGGATATCACTTCAGTGACAGATTTCTATTAGATGTGTTTGTAGGACAGATGAAAGTACCTATGATAGGCAGTATCTGACAATTGCATTTAGAATTGGGAGATGCAAAGCCTGTAGCTTGGAGTACCAGAGGAGTTACTGGAGATCTGCAAATCAGTTTGAATGAGGTGATACTACTTTGGCAAAATTATCACCAGCTAAGTGTCATTTTCCCCTTGCCTTGACATGATTACAATAACTTTGTGTGTAGAAAACTTCAGTAACTCCAGCCGTAAACAGTATTAGAGATTTGTCAGTAAATATAAAACTAGCAGAAGCTATCAGAGCATGGACTTGCATCCCCAGTGCATTTGCTAGTGACACCAAGCTGTGTGGTGCAGTCAGCACACTGGAGGGAAGGGATGCCATCCAGAGGGATCTGGGCAGGCTTTAGAGTTGAGCCAGTATGAATTGCATCGAGTTCAACAAGGCCAAATGCTGAGCTTGGGCTGGAGCAGTCTCCAGCCCAAGTCCAGGCTGAGAGGAGAATGGATTGAGAGCAGCCCTGAGGAATAAGACTTGGGGTTTCTGGGACAAGAAGCTCCATATAACCCCACTTCGTGCACTCACAGCGCAGAAAGCCGAAGGCATCCTGGGCTCATTTAAGGAATCACAGCCAGCAGGTCAAGAGAGATGGTTCTACCCCTCTGTGTTCTCATGAGACCTGATGTGGAGTGCTGTGCTCAGCTCTGGGGCTCCCAGCACAAGAAGCATGTGGACCTCTTGCAATGAGTCCAGAGGAAGACCAGCAAGTTGACCAGAGGTCTGAAACAGCTCTGCTAAGAATGCAGGTGGAGACATGTGGGGCTGCTCAGCCTGGAAACTAGAAGGATTTGGAGAGACCTTATAGCACCTTGTAGTATCCAAAGGAGACCTGCAGGGGAGCTGGAGAAAGGGACTGTTTGCAAGGGCATGTAGTGACAAGTCTCCCTTGTCCTAACAAGGGAGAATGGCCTTAAGATGAAAGAAGGCAGATTTAGATGAGATGTTAGGAAAGAATTCTTTACTGTGAGGCTCGTGAGACACCTGGAACAGGTTGCCCGGAGAGGCTGTGGACTCTGTATCCCTGGAAGTGTTCAAGAGTAGGTTGGATGGGGTTTCGAGCAACCTGGTGAAGTGGAAAGTGTCCCTGACCATGACAGGGAGGTTGATGTTACATTATCTTTAAGGTCCATTTGAACTCCAGCTTTTCTATGATTCTATTGAAAAAAGGAAATGGAGAACCATGGCATGTCAGATGAGGGAATAAACCCATTATTGGTATATATATAGTTGTTGCCTTTTAAGGCAGGGTTATTATATGATATTTCATGAATATTGAGGGTGATGTACTTCAGCTCAGATAACCTGTATTTTTCTAAAACATGAGTACAAACTTGTGGAGCTTCTGTGAGTCAAAAATGCTTTGTATTAGTCTTGCTTTCCATCTAAAGTAAGTCTATGGATTTTCTTGAAAGTACTCTTATTGCCATTTCTAATGTAGAATTTGGTTTTATATACCTTTGAATATAAAAACTCATGTTTTGTTAATAATTGCCTCTAGGTTTTTTTTCTAAGGTGTCTTTAAGTACTTATTGCCATTTTTTAATGGGATCTCCATAGTAATGTTTATTTTGTGTTGCACCTCTAACAGAAAATTTGACTTCTGTTCATCTGAGCCTAAAATGGAAGGTTCTCACACTGAAGTTCTGTAGCATTATATTTAATATATTCCACCTTGGAAATCTATTAATACCAAAAAAGAATTTTTTACAAGATCCAGGTTGAGCTTAGAGCTTTTAAATATTGATATAGTTCCCCCTTTGTGCAGTCCCCGTGTGACTTTTCCCTCCCACTTCTGCTCCTTGGCATGCAGCAGCAGGTGAGATGTGATCGAACAACTGTCTTTGCTTGGTTTTGAGAGATAATTTTTTTTTCTGAATCACGCACTTCAGGGGAAAAATCAATCATTTCTGTTCTCTTCAGGGAGCTCCTGGGAATAGAAAAGACTAATCCCTAGCTTGATTCAGCTGAATACTTGCAACTTAGCATAATAATCTGCAAATATCTATCCCTTTTAGACTTTACCACATGCATGCATATACTCACTTATTTTTTCTTTTCTTAATGGAGGTTTTTGAAATGAGAATATTTTGAGCATGAGGTTTACTTTGAGTGTAATTCTTGGACTCAGTTTCTGTTTAATTAAGTTGGAAATAAAGTCTTATTGTGAGCTCTTAACCTGGAAAAAGTTCTTTCATTGGCATCTTGTAGAATTTTGAGTTGTGGGAGCAGTGTGCATGGTACCTGAAGAAGGGAAATTGGATGACTTGAGAGCCCCTGCCTGGAAAACATCGAATGAGAGAGGCCATGTTTCATTCATACAAGGAATGTGTGGGTTTCTCTCCATAAATCCTGTAGAAAGAAGAGTTGGGAACTGTACCAGCTGCTTATCACATGGCATTGTGTCTCACAGTAGTAGAAGGACACCATTGAAGTGACACCCAGTTCTGAAGCTAGAAGAGGGTAGTATTTTACTGGAAAGTAATCCTGTTGATGTAAGAACTACACTACAAGTGTGTTTTACAGAACTCATGTGCCTGGACTGACAGTCCTGGGTTACACACAGATGTGTGAATAACAGCAAATGGTTCCTCCTGTGTAAGAACCCTCAGTGCTGGTGTCTCTTGGTAAGTTATGACTAAAAGTGTAAGCAGAAGCTGGCTTTCCTTTCTTTTCCGCTTGTTCAGGTAAACATTTTGCATGCTTTACTGTTGGTATGTACCTGTTCATGCCACCATGGTGTTTTGTAGTGTTCTTAGGAAACAAGCATAGTTTCACAGTGTAATTTGTCATCCATAGTCAGTGTCTAGACTTCCCAAGTAGTCTTAGTATCTGCAGGGAAGCTTTATGTGCAGTTCTATTTTATATTCCAGCAGTGAAGAGTGAGGACCTGGAAGACTGAGTTTTTGTTGTTAGTTTATTTTAGTTATTGTGTAGGGTAGTATTGCTGTGAAGGTTCTATAAGGAAGATCTTATTAGCATTGAGAACATTAGTTTTTTAACCAATGACTTTCATGATCTCGATTCTTAATTGGCTTATTTCCTTCCCACACTTCTTAAGAGTTAAAAAAACTAAGCCTATATTTGATAGACATCATAATTAGTTTTATTCAAATATTGTAATCTGTAGATCTGATATTTGGGAATCATGGGTCTCAAGAAGTGAAGCTCGGACCTGGTCATTAGACTTATTCACATGCTAGAAATAGCAGTTTTTGTTGGGTTGTTGTCTAAAACTTTTTCTTATAACCATTGAGAACTCAGAGGAGAAGAACATTGAGCAGAAGACCATTAAAAAGAAATTTTTAATCACCATGTTTGTCTTTGAGCAAAGAGTATGATTCCAGTAGTGTCCTCTGTACTAGATTTCTCACAGAGAATTGCATTGCATTATGGCTTAGACCATAATGAAAAAGAAGGAAAATGTTACTTCTACCTACAGAATTTCTTCAGCATACGCACCATGTGAGCTTTTTGTGTAAATCTGTATTTCAAGCTCTTGTGCACAATTGCAGGAGACAGTGCCTGTGAAGCTCTGTGAAACTTTTAAGGTGTTACTTTTGGAATCCTGATTCTCCTGCAGAAGGGATGTCTATGCCCAGTCGGTGTTGTCATGCTGATTATGCCCAAATAATGGGCCTTAAAGGTGTTTTCAGCTTTTCAGCCTGAAACAAAGTTACCTAAAATTCCAAATGCTCCAAAGCATTATGATCGTGTGTACTTCAGCTGTACTAAAAGATAATGATGCATGCAGATACTGCTGGGAAGACAAGAACAAGCCTGATGTGGCTAATGCCACACAGGTGCTTTGCAGTTGTGTCTTGTGTGTTGTACCAGAGAGGAGGCTGGAGCTTTTATCTCCCCTGCTATCCTCTGCCCACATACATTCAGACAAAGTGAGTGTTCTGGAAAACCTGGGGAGTATGAGAAAGCTCAGTTTGAGCCAAGGATCAGATCCCCTTCAGAGGGGCATCTGCAACCATTCTCTAGTGCCTTGTGGCTAGTAAGTTACTCCAGTTACCACTCAGCCTGGAATTGTAATCAGTTCTGTCTACCACTGGGGATTTGCAAAGAAGCTAATTAGGAAAACCAGGGAAAGAATACATTTTCTATTGTACAAAGCTTTTACTATTGCTCAAATTTCTGTTTTTCTTAATCTAGAAATACACATCTAGCTAATAAGTAGTTACATAAGAAACAAAGTCTAGTAATCAGATAATTCTTTAAAAATGTTAGGTAGAAGGGATTTAGTGGGTTTTTTCATTTATTTTTGAGCAACAAATAGGATCTTTCATAAATCCAGGTATTTGCCAATCTACATAGAAAGTTAATTGAATGGATGTGGAAAATATACAACTCTTGGTGTGAAAAGCTGCTTTGATTTGAGTGTACTGTGTAGCATTAGAAATGAAAGAATATAGGTGTTACCTAGACCTGTTGGTTTAAATACACACAAGGCTGTGTAACTTAAGTATTAGATTACCCCTTTTTCAGGAAGTAATACTAATAGGTTTGAGCTGTGAGTGGTGAATGAATTGGGCTCATATTTTTGTTTCATCCTGCTTTTCACTTTTCAGAATTCATTAATGACTGTTCTCTCTTATCTGTGACTGTTTTTTCTGTTAGTGTTTTCTGGCACTGAGATAGTTGGTTTGGATGAAGTGGGGGTACTTGGACCTGAAAGAATTTAAGGACCCTTAGGAGTGCTAAGAAAAGGTTACTAAATAACTCTTCTTTCTCTAAGTGCAAACTGTGGGGTGGGAAGGCTGGGGAATGCTTTTTAAAAACCCAAACCCACTGTTTGCAAAGTTACTTTTCCTTTCATATTTTAGGCTTTAATAGGGTAATTTTTTGCAAGAGCAAATTTTAGGCAGCTGCTATTTAAAGCAGCAAATATGGCTGCTTTGTCTGTCCTATAGGACAGAATAGATAATGTAAAAATACAAAGAGTGTCTTGCCTGAATTCCATCTAAGCTTTGCAGTCTCCTTTGTAAGAATTCTCATATGTTAGGGGAAAATTATTTGAAACAAACACTATTTGTCTTAAAATCACTGATCTTAACATATGTGAGGATTTCTATCACTAGGTGATCACAGAATATTATGTAGTTCTGTGTTCCGTTATGTGGATAACAATAGAAGCATGGCTTAAGCTGGATGGTGAGGGAAGTATCTGTTGGCTTGAACCTGGGATTCCTTGCAGTATACTGATGTGCTTACTTCTGTTAGGCACAAGAGACAATGGAAACATAAGGATGCATAATCAAGTGTTAAATGGATTTTTTAAAATGAGATACTGCCCATGAAATGCAGTTTGTCTAATATTGAAGCACGATGGTGCGTTTTTAGGGAAAAAAAAACCAAACAAACAAAACTGGTGTCTGATGTGTAGATGAGGTATGGATATTAAACCTCTTGATTGACATGGCTAGTACTGCTCATCTGTAGATAAAATTCAAATTTATCTTCTGCACTGAAGAGCAAGAACTTAATAGTCCTTTCTTCTTCAAGATACTTTAATATCTGAACTTTTGCTTTCATTGGAGGGGTTCCTTGTTCATGCAAGTTTGTGGGTTTTAAGAATAAGCCGTCTTCGTTTCTTGGTGTGGAGCCAGCCTAAAGCAATAGGATTTATTTCTCTGCTGTGTTAAACTTCATGAAGACAGTAGAGAGCTAACTGCTTCAGGGTGACAGGGTATATCTTGATCATGTATTCAGGAAACAGAGATATAGTATCTGTGGTCTTACTTTTGTGGTTCCCATAATACTGAGTTACTGCTACTTTGTTAAGCAAGTTTATTTCTTTTTTTATAATAATTGGAGAATCATTCTTGCAACTGAAGCTTGATTGCTCCAAGCCTTCTCATCAGTCACATAAAGGAATACATCTTCTTCACATTAAAAAATCAAAGAAAAAGATGTTTTACATGCAGTTGAAGCTAGAAAATGTCCCACAGAATTTCTCTGGATTGACTGGTCTGTCAGAAACTAGAATTAAGCTGTTCTGCAGCTGTATGAGTTCAATACTTGACAAAGTATGTCTTCCCTCTGCTTTTTAATCTTTTGCATACAGTAGAACAGTGGAGTCTTTTGGAAGGCTCTAGGGTTTTTAATATAAGTTTGTTGCAATTGTTGCAAAAGTTCTAAGCTTTTTTTTAATGGAAGAATGTGTCAAGGTGCATTTTCTCACTACCTCTAGTTGTTTCTCTGACATAGTGATGTTAGATTAGTGTTGCTCTTTCATGTTTCCTAAGTGTTTCCAAGTAGTTTACCCTCTACGCATTTTAAGTAGTGTTTGCAATCTCTCCTCTCCATGTATCCAAGAGAGAACTGATTTGGATATCTTGAGTGTTCAGCTATTTCCCAAATTCTGAATTATCATAACCCATGTTCTAACTGGGCCTAAAAATCCCAGTTTAGAAGTGTTAGAATATGTCTTCATATCTTTGGGAGTGAGTTAGTCAGAACTGAGGTGGCTCAGATGTCCTCCTGAAGTTTCTATCATGCAGAGTTTTAGTTGTATCTATGTAGGCTTGTTCTTTACTTTGGAGTTCCAAGATAGCCACAGTTAATCTTTCCTCTGATTTGAGAGATTGAGCAATTTGCTGTCTGTTACTTATTCAAGTTCTTTTAGTTAGAGTATAGAATTCAACAAAACAAGAAGATACAGCTATCTGTAGAAAGATAAGGTATTAAATTCTATGGTGTAACGGCACCATTTACTCAGCTAATGGTGACAAATGTTGACTGCTTCAAGCATTCTGTTCTTGGGGTGCAGGGTGATTAGGTCAGCAGAGCATGTGGTTTTGAATATGTAGTTTAGTAGAACTCCAGGAAAATGTGAATTAATAAAGTGAATTAATGATAAAGGGCCTTTGTGAGATCTAGGCTCGTATAGTAATATTGGTCTGGATTATAGAATTGAAATTTCCCAGTTTACCCATAAATAACATAAGGAAGTGAGGGATGGGTTCATGTCTTAACTGGCTGACTTTCTGATAACTTGTACTTTCTTTTGAAGTTATTAAAACTTAATTGGCCTGTCTATAGGTAGATATAATCTATAGCCTATATCAGGTTCTCAAGGGATTTCTAGTTCTATCCAGGGCTTGACAGACAAAATCTGCAGTTCAATAGACAGAGTTAATAGGGTTAGTAAATATTAATAAAAGAAATCTATTGTTTAACTAAATCTTTTGGGAAATTACTGTGATGGTTTAATTTTGAAAAAGAAACATAATCTCAGTGATTTAGTGGAGTTTTCTTACTAAAATTATTTTTGGTAATTGAAGTGGGTATCATATTTATTAGATAAACTTTAATAAAAACTTCAGATGTATTGGGTGAACTGATAGGAAACTAAGTGTGTTTTGAAAACTCAAGGAGCAAGAGGTCTTTAAAAAGTTAGTATTCACTGCAGGGAATGGTGTTTGTTTGACTAGAAAAGAGAACCTTGCCTAGGGCTTTCTTTATGTTCTTTAAAAAAAAAAAAGGAAAAATGCAGGAAGGTGTCATGATGAAAACAAATCATGTGTTGTGTCCAGCTTCTCAGTTGAGTGGGTACCAATGTCTTTGCTGGGAACAGTTAATGCTGCAAAAGTAATGTTTGTTTCCAGTTCTTTCTAGAACTAGAAGTGGTGAGATGTGAGCAGTGCAGCAGCAGAGGTACTCTTGCTTCCTGAGCTACCTGTGAATGTCCAGGTCATCTGTTTCCACCAACTGTATATGAAAATACAACATCTAAGTTGTAAGAGCAGGGATCAGCCAAATTCAAACTTTGTCATGTTTAATGTAGAGATGAGCTGTAAATGATACTGATCTGAAATAGTGCTCTACAGGCCTAGTTTACAATACATGATGTGGAGAATTTCAAGTCAACCAAAACCAACATCTATGTACAGGCTACCCTGTGGCCTCTAGATGTCTTTTGCCAAAATCATTTCTAGCAGAGGCTATTGCCAGCAAATGTCAATTTTAATATTTTATTGCTTTTAAATCTGCAAGGAATAAGCCAGCCTTATACTAGGGGAAGGGATAAAAGGGAAAAAATGGGTTACTTGTGTGAGTCTAGCTAAAAGTATAGGGTGGCTGGAAGGCAAGTATTTCACCACTTTCTCGTGTTCACTATCTGATATTAACCATTTTATTGAACCCTTCAATGCAGGTAGACAGAGGGTTTTTGAGAAGTCAAGTAAGGACAATGACGAAATCCATTGTGATGATTTTGAAGGGAGGGAAGGCAGCAGATAGCTTAGTTTGTTGGGTGGGTTTTTTTTTTTTTTTTGTATGAGGCAAGTATGTGAAGCTTCTTAAGAAATGAAAATTATGTAGCTATTTGCAATTACAAATTAAGTAGATCTTGTGACAGATGATTTGATTCATGCTTGTCCAGCATCCAGGAGTCACATGAACCTTCAATATAGAATTCTGGTGTTAAAAAATGTTTGCCAAGAAGGAAGTGCTACTCTTTGTCAATATACTGGGAGCTAAGGTGCTGTGCTGAAGGCTACACTAAGTTTTTTCTGTAGGTATTGTACAGGGGTGTAATAGTGTTACCTCTCCTGAGCATAGATTTTCGATATTACTTCTTGTGATGGTCATCTAGAGGAAATTCTCAAAGTAAAAATTATTCAAAATAATGGTAGTCATGTAGGATCAAGCATGCATCTAGCCCATCTTTTAGTTTTGTAAGAGACAAAGTACTCCTCTTAGATGGCTTTAATCTCCGCACTTGGAATTAGTTACCTTGCCTGTCCACTGACCTAACTGCTGTGCATTGCCTGGTTTCTTGCTTGGGTTTGCTTACTTATTAATTTACATACTGTCATTATTGCTTTTTTTTGTTTTGTTTTGTTTTTTTGGGGTTTTTTTTGGTTTTTGTTTTTTTTTTAAGGGAAGTTTGTTACATCTGTGTGCTCAACAGAAGCCTGGTGTTAATATGAAGTACAGTAAACTCATATTTTAATAACTAAACAGGCTAAAGAACATGGACTAAAATAGGAAGAAAAACATTTGGTGTGGGGTTTTATCTTTTGTTTGGTTGGCAGTTTGTGGGTGTGGGTTTTTTGAAATTCTAATAAGACATTGAATATAGTTTGGCCAGTGCCAGTGTGGTTTTAAGCCCATGTCTGCTGTCACAGAATGCAGTTTCAGTAATCTTGAGTTTGGGTTCACCTGTGCTGGCTGCAATATTCTTTTCCATTAAGTATTTTGGGAATGTATCATGCTTTCTGAGCAAAGGTTAACTAGGGCCTGAAGGAAGCTCGAAGCAGCAAAGATGTGTTGTAGCAAAGAAGACCCCTGGCCAAGCCCAGGATAATTACTGCTACATATTATTTAAAGATGTACCCTTTGTTGTTCAACTCTGCTAGTGTCTTCCAAAAGATGGTGTTTTGCCCTAAGTGATTTCTATGTCCAAAGTCATTGTGGCTAAATCCCTCTTTCCCGCATGGTATTTCAGTTCACGTGGTAAGAAAGGCAGCTTATGTGATGCAGGCATGAATATTTTGATCTGGGAGTTGTGAATATTGTTACCTTAGCTGTGTGTTTCTCTGCAATGGCATTGGAGAATTTTTAGCTGACAATATTGATGGTGCTGTCTTTTGAAATAGTACATTTGCATAGATCTTTTCTGATTAACATGATTGTCTTGTCAGCTAATGGAACAAACTTGGAGAGGGATGCAGTATCTGGATACTTGAGAGGCTGGGATAAATGGGCCTGAAAATCTCTGTTTCAAAGGTCTTGCAATATAGCCTGAAAAACAGCTTATTTTTGGTATTTCTGATTCTTGTTAGAATTCATTGCCCCAAGTAAAGCATTTTTTGACTTGGATGGGAGAAGGCTTTTATGGATTTTGTTTTATATTTAAAGTATTGAATTGCTGAGGCTAGTTGTTTTATGATCTTAATATCATATTGTATTAATACTGTATCCATGAGTAATTGTTTGTTTGGGAACTCTCCCATAGATTATATACAATATTGAAACTTCAAGATGATTAAAATAGGTGTATGAAAGGATTTGAAAGCTATCCTTAATGTCTGGCATCAGGGCAGCTCTTGCAGAATGGTCCTTGAGTATAATGGTTCAGTCACTGAACCAAGCAAATGCATCTCTCCTCCCTTCCTCTCAAAGGTGCTGCCTGGGATTGTTGTCTCCTGTGTAGCTTTGAAAGTATGAAGACACTAAATTGTCAGCTGAGCACGTGTGATCTCTTGGATTTGCAGTGTGTCTGGAATTTCAGTTCTGGCTGAACTATGGCTGATGAAGAAACTGCCTGAAACATGTCACGTGATGGCAAAGGCAAATAGCCTTTTTATGTCACCTCACATAGTTTTAAATGGGACTGGGTTTAGCAAAGGCCATTTTTTTTGTTCCTGTGCAACTTGGAAGTGCTGGAAATGCTTGAGAGTTTACTCCCCCCCCCCCCTTCATAATCTTAGTTAGGAAAGTAACTAGGAAACGAGTGGAGACTTTTCTACCACTACCTAAGGGTGATGCAAGGCCACACCATGACCAGGCCTCTCTGAAGCTGCTGTCAGGACATGTGTGCTTGTTCATGCACATCACCCTTCCCTAAGGGTATTGTCTGTGCTGAGAAGGTAGTATTATTCAAGGGAGACAAGTAGCATAAAATAATCTCAGGCTGCTGGCCGATATTTAAAAAATCTTGATACTGTGTACCATCATCTCTTAAAAACACTGAGCTTATAATGTTTGATCATGTTTTCATGTTCTTGTGTTCTATTCATGTTTTTATAACCTTGTAGATAAGCTTCAGGCTCTTTAGGATCCTCCAGCCATTCCATTTCATTATTGAACGCAGTTTCTTCTGAGTAGTTGAAGCTGTGGTGTAGGAGCAAACCTTTTTTGTAAGAGAAGCACAAAAATTATCATGACTTCAGAATCAAAGTAAAATTCAGTATAGAAAGTGACAATTTTATGGCAACTTCTGGACTGCCTATGGGGAGCTGGTCCTAGTCTCAGGCCCCAGTTCTCCAGAGACATAAGGAGGTGAGGGGTGGCTGTATCCTGCTGCGAGCTCCTCATGTGCCATGTAGCAAAAGGATGGTCTGGAGGAGCTGCCTGCCCTGTGCCTTGCTTCAAGAGTGGAATTGAGAGCAGGAGGGGAGACCTGGATCTGTGCCACACCTAGTCATTGTTCACATGTCTGCTGCCAGTTAAATTCAAAATAATTGCTCATCAAAAGCTTGTTTATATTTGCTTTTTCAGACCTTTTTATTTTTCATATAACTGTAGAATGGTGTGAATTGTAAGGGATCCTAAAGATCTAGTTTCAGCCCCTTCTGCCATGGGCAGAGGTTGCCTTCCTGAGATCAGGTTGCTCAGGGCCCCATCCAAACCGGCCTTTATTGAATGTGTCTGGGGATGGGGTTTCCACAAACTCTCTGGGAAGCAATTTTGTCTTTTTGTCACTGTAATCTGCTGTGCTCAAATAGCAAGACAGAAGGATTGCATTTCTTTTGGTGTTCTGGAGGTAAGTAGCATTAAGCATGGATTGTGCTTGGTAGAGTTCTATTAGGAAATCTATTTGTCAGACTTTGTCTGACAAAACTGTTTTAAAGCTGGACAATCTTAAGGTATTTAACTGATGCTATTGTTGTAAAGTACTAATTTTGTAATCAAAGTGCAACAGAAGAGTTTTCATTATGACATCTTGTTTGAGTGAAACTAGCAAGTAGATTGGTCAGACTGGGATGCATAAAACCATTCAGAGAGTTTGGTTCTGCTGTTCCTATTTCATGTTCTAATGCTTTGTAGCTAGTTTGGTTATGGGTCTTGTATATGCTGAAAAAATATATAGCTATATGGATTTCTGGGTTCTCATATCATAACACAAAAACCTTTAGTTTTCAGTATTTATGTGTGGTGCCACTGCTTGTGTTTTGGATATCTCTCCTGTTCCTTTCCTTCAGCTCTTAAATGAGAGTTATTTGATCCTACAGATCTAGAAGTGTTCAGACAGTGAAGAACTCTGTGATCTAGTGGGAATTTTTCCTAGCATCTTGCTTAAACCAGTATTGGTTCTTCCCTTCCCTGATATGTGCCTGTATTTTAGCACTGTAATTTGTGTGTTTAAAAAACTGTAGACTAGGGTTAGCACTTTTAACTACTATTGCTACTATCCTCTTCTTGGATACAGAGGTATAGAGCTCTTTCAATTTTGGGACATGAGGGAGAATCCAGTTTCCCTGTGTCCATGCTGTTACGGCTTTTTGACTTCTCCTCCTTCCTCTGACAGTCAGTTTCCCAGGCGTGGGAGTGTCCATGCACCTGTCTTTCAGGGCAGGTATAGTGTTTCCCTTGTTCAGTGTGTTCCATATCCTTGAAGTGCCCTTGAGGGGCAATTTAGATACTGTTTTGTCTTAAACAGAAGCATGGTCAGGCTTGAGTGCCTCTTTCCGGTTGCTTGCCAAAGGGCCTGACCTCGACCAGGAGGATGCTGCCTTGCTGTTTGCTTGCTGGGCTCTGCTTCACTGAAGTCCTCAGAGGGCACAGATGGGACTGAGGCCAGGAGTGAAGTGTCCAGGATAGGATGCTACACCCTGCTTACCACTGAGCAGCTGCCAAGGGGCAGGAAGACTGACCTAACTCTTTCGGGAGTCAGTGTTCCCAGTTGGATGGGAACAATCAATGAATGTATGTGTTCTACGTATTTTGAGAGGCTGTTGGGGAATAGTAAGGTCATGGGAGTACAGCTTGCATCAGATCCTTCTGGGAACCCCTTTCTGTGCTATTTTATTGCCTAGTCAGCCCTGGGTGAAAGGGAAAAATACATATTCCAAGGAGTGTGAGTAACTTCTGATGCTTGTCATGCTGTCAGGGTAGAAGTAAAATCTCAAAGGGTATTTCAGGAACTGCGAGTTCTCTCATATTTCTGCTGAATATATGTGTTGTTTCTAAATCAAAACCAGGGCTTTAAGCAAGCGACTTGGGTTAAAAGCAGTCTGCTTCTAAAAGTTTTATTACAGAACTTGCTTGTCCTAATCAGTGGCTCTGGAACTTTCTCGGCTACGCTTGGAGAAATGGTTTTGATAGTACAGAAGTACTTGAAAGGAAGACTAATATGACAGGTTGGCTTGTTATATGTGTGGGACTGTTCTCGAGTAGCTTGGATTTGATTGTTTGCTGTTTGGCTTAATTCTCAAAGCAGTTTCCCTTTACTTAAGTTAAGGAATAACTTCGGCTATGAACTCTGGCAGCAATATGGCCTCTTACTTGCAGTTGTCATTCAACTCAACTATTAACTGCGCACTTGCTAATAGCAGTTGGTTTTGGGTTTTTAAAAGAGGGGTTTTGGAGAGGCAATTAAGAGTGGAAGATTGCAAATGATTGAAGCTATAGGTTTCTGTACCCCTATTTAAATTTTATTAGGCTTTAGAGAGGGAAATTCTGTTGCTCCAGCTTCATTTTGATGTTACCTTACATGAAAGGGTAAAACTGGAACATTTGTTTTTTCAGATTCATGCACTGTGACTTGAAAATAGGTAGTAGTTTTGTCATAGTGAACACTAGTTTTAACAATTGCATATGCCTGTGCTGGAAAGGTAACTGCATCATGAGAAAATAATCTTGAGGCAATCCTATTTTCTACAAATCAATCTACTCAGTATTATGCCTCCCTTATGTATAGCATTCCTCTGGAGGAGAGATGAGCTCTGTCATCTCATCTGTATTTTGTTGTGACGAGTGTGCAATCTTTTATATATTAATAAACATGGATTCCGTACTTGCTAGCAAGGATAAAACTGCTTTAATGTAGTTCTGGCTGTGTTGGTGGCTGTTCTTTGTCTCAGGAAAGTTCTAAGCTCATTGAGTCTGGATGGCTGTATTTTATTTTTATTAACCAAGGTGGTGTAAGAGTGGTAATATATGTGCACTTTACTATGTGTACATAAAAACCCCATACACAGAAAGAGGTATAAAAAGCCAGTGTCTGTAGCAGAGATATGAGTCCTTGAAGCATTCTACTTGAAGGCTTAGGTGTGACCTAATTGCCTTCCTGTACCTGAAGGGAGGAGGTGCAATAAAGTTGGATAGGGACTTTCAACGGGAACGTGTAGTGACAGGACTTTAAGGAGGAATGGCTTCATTCTGTAAGAGAGTAGGTTTAAATTACATGTTAAGAAAAAATTCCTTGCTGTGAGGGTGGTGAGATGCTGGAACAGGTTGGCCAGGGAAGTTGTGGATTCCCCATGCCTGGAAGTGTTTGAAGCCAGGCTGGATGGAGCTCTGTAACCTAGTCTAGAGATGGGGTTGGAACTGGATGATCTTGAAGGTCCTTCCAACCCAAAAAATCCTGTGATTTCATTTAAGGAGAAAATACCCTCTTTTTTGGGGGCAGTGGGGAGTAAATGGTAGACTCACTTGTGTGTTCACATACCAGTGTTATTTTTTTGGCTGAATTCTCCTCAGCTGTTTGGGGCCATTGATGTGTACTGGCAGCTTAAAACAGAGCAGCACAGAAGCCTGTGGTTCAGACAGTATGACAGAGAATTCTATATCTTCATCAACTAAAGCAGAAGGTTGTGATGTCTCCTTGGTTCAAAGGCTTATCAGGTTGAGAAGTGGCCTTTTTATCTCAGAAAAATGACTTGTCAGAAATATAACTTCCTGAAGATACAAACCAGAGTGGGCTTCTGCTTTGCTTGCTTTCAGGAAAAGCTGTGTTATTATAATCTAAAGAGAAGAAGTAGAAAGAAATAAAAAGTGTGTTCTGTTGAATGAATTTAATAAAGCTAGAATATCAAAATCTAAAGACATGGAAGCATTCTAGCTTATTAGCAAAACTAACAGAGTGCTTCCTCTTGGCAGAGTACAGTTGATTTTAGTAATCACACAGATGTTTTGGTGTCCAGAAAAAGCATTTCTTCTTTGCCCTGTGTTATACTACATAAACTATCTTAATGTGGACCATAAACCATTCTGTGGTCAAATATCTAACATATATTGAAAGCAATAGAGTCTATTGCTCTATGTAGAGCAGTTCTGGAGTAAATGAAAAACATGTCATAAGCATAATGCTGTTCTTAGTGTGAAGAGAACAGGGTTGTGCAGCTATAATATTTGAAATCCTTGGTCATCCCAGGATACACATGCTTCTTGCTAAAGTTTGAAATATTAAAATATGTCAAACTGAACAAATGTGGTATTGTCTTTCACAGTATTTGAAGAACATTTGATGAATTGCCCTTTTGACTGTAGTTGTTTCTACAATTGTTTCTTATGCTGCCAGCTTTTCTCTCTTGGAACTCAACGAAGGATTGCAAAAGACTCGTGCCTTTCAAGATGGTGCCTTTGGCAACCGTGTTGCACTGGATAACTACTTAGGATGTCAGTGCTTTGGTCTTTGAATGCTGAGATTTTTGTCTTTTTTCTTGCCTTTTTTTTTACTGAATCAGTATTTTATTTAAGATTACAGTGAAGATTGACATTTTTAAGATGCCACTGCTATAATCAGCATCACTCTCTTTAATGTAAAGAAAAAGTAATGCTGTAGAAAACTTCAGGTTTTATTTCAGAAGGCTAAAGGATGAGGGACACCACTTCTGACAGCATGCACTGCCGTGTTCTTTTATCTGTGAGGTGGGAGATGACTAGTTAGTGAAGTCTTGAACAAATCAAACAAGAAAAGGAATTACTTAATTTGGCAAAAGCCTCTCTTTGCTCCTAATTCTTCCCTCTCCCCCCCAAGCCTTTCCAGCTCTGGGGTTGCAGAGGAGACTTAATATATATTCCGTATTAAAAATGCTGCTTTTCTTCACTGAGAACCTGAAGTGTAGTGGTGCTGCATGTAGTTTGCTTGAGTACTTAACCATGTATTCATTGAATAGTCAGCTCTTTGATGCTCTTCCTTGCCATGATCTTGAACTGATCTTGGAGGTACTTGAAGTACCTGCAGCCCTTTACACAGTGTCTGTGTTTGAGATGGTATATCAGACTGATGCATTTGGAGATGATTTTTCTGTGATCAGATGAAGTGCGTGGAAGATCTGTTGCATTTTTCATTTTAAACTATGTAGAACACTCTTGGAGATAGATGTGTACATGACAGGACAGATGTTCCTTCAGACTGTATTTTTTCCTATTTAACCAAGTTTCTTGGCTCCTGCATATTAAGTTTGTTGCAGAACTAGAAAAATCCTTGAATCATTCTCTGCAGCACTTGTTACAGCTCTTCTTAGGTGAATTAATCTGGACTTTCAGCTGCCCCTAGATATGAAAATTCTGGTATGATCTATATCTTATATCTGAAGGCAAGATTTGGTCTGAATATGTGTTAACATGACACTTTCTATGCAAACTAAGGACTCTTTGTATTGAGAAATTTTAAGTTACTTGGTTAACTGAAGACATTTCAGGTTGAAGTTAAATTCAAAGCTATGAAAATTATTTGAGTGAGCCCATCTAATATGTCTGGGTCCTCAACATAATATTGTTTTCACCATGGTAGGAGATGATATTCATCAAACACAATCATGGTGTTATTATTAAGTTCTGCTATGTCAGATCAGTGACAGTAATTTAATTGATGTGTTTTAGGAGTGGCTGTGAGGTGTCATTGGAGTAGTCACACCACGTGCTCTTATGTATCTAAATAAGCCTCTTCTGTATCCAAATCGACATGTGGCACTGGCTGAGCACTGCAGTAATACTGAGCAACAGCTATTCATGGGCCTGCTTGTTTTTCTCTTAGACTTGACTTACAAGAGTAAATTGAAGGTATGCAGCTGGGATCTGGGTTCTCCTTGGAGTATTTTTCACTTAACACTGGGGGAAGGGCATGTGGCTGGTGTTTTGGTTGAAACCACTTTTTTCAGTGCACTGGAAGAATTGTTACATCAGATGACTTAGATGATCCATGGATGGGAAGGAAAACAGCAGCTGTAAAAGTAAATTCTTGGATTGGTAAAACAAATTGAGCTGGCAGTTTGGTGCACTCTAGTGAGTTAGCAGTTTGTATAACTTACTTAACCTCATTCATATCAGAATTAGTGGTTTGAAAATTAATTATAGGATGATGAAATAACTTAATTTGGAAAACTCTTTAAATTGGTGTAGCTAGCAGCACTTTCTAGATACTACAAAAGCAAATAGTATGTGCAATTGACTTAGCTTATAGCTAAAACAAAGTATAAGCTTAATACCTTACTGCAGGAGCTTGTTGTGTGAGTGTCATGTTAGGTCTTCTGAGGTGGAGGAAAGTTCAAGAAGGTTCAAGAAGGGTGAGTCACTGAATATTCTGAGCATGAAGGGACCCACAAGGATCATTGAGTCTAGCTCTAAAGTGGATGGACCATATGAGGATCATACCCACCATCGTGGCATTATTAGCACCATGCTCCTACTGACTGAGAGTGCCTGAAGGGTGGGCAGCTGGAATATAAGGCTGATTTTGGCTTTATTGGGGGTGTGTCTGTCAGTGGTCACAAATCATGGGTTGAGTGCCTCTCTTCAGCTATGGCTGTCTGCTTACAGTGAACTATGAGTGTAGTGGCTGCACAAAATGATGTCCTTTCTATCTTCTGGTATCGTTCCAGTGACTTTGTGAGCCTTTCCAGGGAATGCAGGGGAAGAAAGAGGGGATTTTGAGCTAGTCACCTTATAATAAATGTCTATTTCTTCTCTAGGTCTCAGCATTTTTGTAAGGTAAGTTTAGGGTATCAATATCCTGCAGGAGTCTTCTGCACTTGGTTTTTGCAAGTCCTTCTGAGTAACCTTTCTGAGTGACAAGTGTCTGATACTGTGTGGCCTCACATACCCACATTTCTTGCTGTAGTGCACAGGCCTGGTGGGAGGGAATGGGTGGTATGGTGTGCGTCTTCTGAAAAAACCCAACCAAAACAAAGCGAAAAAAAAACCCCCAAGAACAGCAATGACAAACATCCCCCAAAGGCACATGGTGCACACAAAAAAAAACCTTGCATAAGATCCAGTTCTATGACCTATACAACATTCCTAATGTTTCCTATTACAGCATGAGGAGTTTGCTCTTGTTTTTAGTGAAATCAGCAGAGTTTCTGATTAAGTTAATTCTGATGGCATTGACTTCCTAGTTGACTTTAAACAACATGTGAAAAGCATTAGTATTTTATCTGTTAACCTATGAAATAATAGCCTGGTAAGTCCTGGAATATTTGTCAGTATTTTAATTCAAATATAAAGCTCGGCACAGCAGGGATTTTTCCTGAGGTTTTAGTGAGTATGTAACAGGCATGCTATCTATCACGAGGTTTGTTAAAGATCCTGAGCATACAATCTGGAGAAGGCCACACAAACCCTTCTTCAGGATGTTTTTGTTTTCTGCCTGTCAACAAATTTAGTCTGCTATGAAGATTTATAATAGTGAGTTAATAATGTTTCTTTTTCTGTATGGAATCTATGTACACAGAGAGAATAATAAAATCTGAGAGTTTATTGTAAGGCAGTAAATCAAGTGAATGCTCTGCTGAAGGTTTGAATTTGTGATTGTGGCTTTTTAAAATGGAAATGGAAAAATAAATGAGAAGAGCAGGTGTGATAGGTTCATTATGAAATATAGCATTGTCTTGAATTTAACTCGAGCACAGAGACTGTAACAACCTTAACCTTTAAATGTGTTTATGTCAGAGCTGTTCATATTTTTAGAAACAAGTCCCCCAATCATGTCAAGGGTCTAAATAAATGAAAACCTGCTTTCTTTAGTTTTTTTAGTTGGAGCTCTGTAGTTGACTTTTTACAGTCTGATTTTTCTTTTCCTTCATATTTTTCTCTGACAGTTGGTGGGTTTGTGAGTTTTTAAGCCCTTGTGAATCTCTAAACTGATGTTGTTCAGATTCAACTGACTGCTTAAGCATGTGCACATGTCCTCTACTGGGTTATGAAGTGTCTGTATTTGTTAGAATACCCTATTGAATCAGGGCTGCTAAACAGATGGATTTTTCCATTTCTGCACCTTCTGACTTTTAAGTAAAGATGTTTATTTTAAATATTTGATGGAAATTGATATGCTGGTACCATGAGGTTTGATTGGCAGGCATCTCTCAGGGTTTTCTCAGAGCAGCTGGATGCTCTGTGCCTGGGAAGGAAAATCAAGTTTATTATGGCTAAGTAAAAGGCTTGCTCAATTTGTTTCTAATTTTCTATTTCTGTCAGAACCCCTGACAAACTTAGCATTTAGGCTTGATGGATACTCAGTAAAAAAGGCAGGGGTATTCCACTGGTGTGAATTTATCCAGATACTTTCTTAGAATTACTATTGATTTCTGCTCCATCATGCTTGTTTTAGTAAAGGATTGATTTAGACTTGCTTGATGTGACTCAAAGAAACTTATCCCTTAATGTCAAGTACAGAGTAAAAGCTAGGGATCAAGGTAGGGATTTTTACTCTAGTCACCAGTCATGAGTTGCCCAAAGAAGGATATATTTCCCCATAATTTCCAAATGTTTGTTCCTCTGCTTGCATAGAAAGTCTTCATTATATATCTGGTGAAAATGGGGTCTGGTTTATTTGGCTTAATTGCACTGGCCTTTAGGAGCAATAGTTGGTTTCCTCTTTTAAGTCACTGCAGTTTTAAGTAGTTGGAAGAAATAATTATTCATGCTTTTTTGCTGTATAAGCTGCTAGGTTGTAAGTTAGCCCTGTGTATGGAGGGTATATTTAGAGTTACAGAGTGCTGGTAAAATGAAGTGGGTGATTTATAAGCCTTGATTTATAGTGTTTTGGGCTATTACTAACAGTGTTACAATCTGATTCTGTCGTCTTATCTGTAAGATGAGTAAATTCCATGAGCAGGGCATGAATTGAATGAGGTTTATCTACAGCCATGATAATAAGCTATTGAAGTAACTCGCCTTGTTCCCCCCAAACGGTCCGGCTAGCTATGATGGGTGGGAGGAAAAAGGGGAATCCTTCACGACCTGAGATAAAAGACCAAAGGGATCACTTCCCCTCCGGGATAAGTAGATGTTTATTCCAGGCTGGAATCCGGGAGGGAAAGGACCCCAGGAAAGGGTTCCCCGGGAATTTCAAACCTCGGGAGAGGGGCAGGGGGACACAGAACAACAACCAATAAGATTCCAGGGCCAAGGAGGGGCGGGGAAGGGAAAGGCACGTCACATTTTCAGGGAGGGTTTACAGAATTCCAGGATCATTACATGTGTGCACCACTACAAGCTATGGAGAGACTGGTACTCTCAACTGATGAGAAATAGCACCTTTTGTAAGTGTTCCTGAGGCTTTTTCCATTGAGCAATAGATGGATAATGAATAACCCTCCTGAACTTGTCCTCAGATTCTTCTTTGTCTCTGTAGGGGGGAATGGTTGGGCCCTGGCCTTCACCCTCCTTTGGGTCAGGTGAGAAATGAGGGTGATGCCTCTGAAGCGCCCAAAGTGCTAGATAGGGAATAAGGGCAGGGAGTTCTCCCTTGGTTTCAAATAGTCAGAGAAGCATTTAATCCTGTGTGTGCATTCCGGAGGAGGACAGGGGTTAATTCTGCATTGAGAACAAGATAAATGTTTGAGCAAGACTGAGAGGAAGCAGTAAAGAAAAAGATATGACACTCCAAGATCCCAGGGGTAGGAGCTCTTGGGATAAAATTCTATTATTGATAACATTACCCAAACTGTATCCGTTGTACCATCCTTGGAGTTTCTGTGAATGTTGTCACTGCACAGTAGTGTTGAACTAGATGAAACCTCTTTCTTCCCAGAGGACTTCCCCTTGTTTTCCCAGCACTGGTCTCTAATGGTTTAAGCACAGTCATCTACTTTGTGTTAGATTTTCAGGTGCAGTGTAAATAGAGCATGCCATGAAGTCATAAATCTAATCCCTCATTTTTTAATGGGAAAACAGGGAATTATGCAGTCATTCTTTTAAAGAAGAAGGTGCAAAAGGTAATCTGTGTTTGAAATGGCTGATTTGTGTCCTCTGTCATACTCATTAACTTAATCTGCAAATTTGCATCCGGTTTGGGGCTACTTTTCTAGTGAATCAGAGTGATGTAGTTTTGATTACCATACTAATGAGTGGGGTGAGAGAAAATGAATTGCAAAGCAGCTTTTCCTCTTCCCCCTGCCACTTCCCCTTTGTGTGATAGTGGCCTGATTCTTTTGCTACCAGTGTGGCTCAGGAAAGTTCATGTATTTGGGCTGCAATTGGGAAGGCTGTAATCACAACTGCTTTGGGCACATGGCAGGACTGTGGTGAAGATCCCAGAGTCTGCTCTGAAACAAGACGTGCTCCTAGGCAAGCAGTGGCAGCCTTTACTGTTTTGTGACACAAGTCAGTATGTCTGCACCAGATACTGTTACTACATTAGCTCATGTCAGTGCCAATTTGAGTGCATGTATGCTGTCCTCTGTTACACGGTCTTGGCAATACTTTGCTCTAGTTTGAATGCACTTTTTTTGTATTAGGAAGAAACATTTTCTTTCTGTTTTTTGTTCTTCAGGCAACAAGAGCTTCTCTGACTCAACATTGTACCAGTCTGGGGGAGTCACTGGGCAAGGAAAATGATATCGCCCTGATTATTGATGGACACACACTGAAGTATGCCCTTTCATTTGAAGTCAGGCAGAGCTTTCTGGACTTGGCACTCTCCTGTAAAGCAGTCATTTGTTGCAGGTAAGTAATTCTGTGACTTTTTTTTGGTAACACATTGGGCATGAAGCCTGTGAAATTCAACCTAGGATGCACACCGCCATGCTTAGGTATGCTGGACAGCAGCTTGGTGAGTAGTGTCATTCTTCCTCCTAAGGAGAATGAAGCCTGTCCCTCATTAAAATTGAGTCATCAAATAGTATGATTTCCTCTGCTGGTGTCAGTCTCAGCCAAGTCTAATCTCTTCCTTGAAGTGATGAAAGATTGTGGGAAATTATTGTGCCCAATTGCCCAATTATAGTAGACAGTGATGAGATGAAATGGTATGGATGTCTTTTGTAATCAAACAGTTTGTGTGGCTGTTCAGCTCAGCTTTAGAGAAGGTCTCTGGATGAATTCAAATTTGTCTTGACTTCTAGTTTTGTATTATGTGAGCATGTGGTAACAGTGCCATGTGCCCTATTAAAATGTTAGACTACTGCTTGCTTTGCTAAGTCAGCAGCAGAACTTGTTGCTGTTTGTGGGTATAGCCATACACAGATATGGTCCTATGTCAGGGTTCCTTTCCTTCCTTCAGAAAGAAGGAAATAACCCCAAGAAAATGATAACCAAAAGCTGGCTTACTTTACTTTTTGTAGCAGGAAGGCTGCATCATTTTTACCTTTGAGAGATTATGTGGCTTTGAGGATTGTGTGCATTTGTGCTCATTGCTGGTATTTGTGGAGGCTGGGAACCTAGGACGGTTTGTTAATTTAGGCAGGCAGGAAGGTTTATTTGCGTTCTAGGAGCAAGACCTGTTTTGTGAGTAATGAGTATATCGAGACCTTGGACTCCTTTTTTTTGTGGTCTTATCTTTTTATAAGTATCACATGGCAAAAGCAGTGCTGTGCACCTACCTGAAATAGCTGAACCCTCAGGCTTTTTATCTGGCCAGTTGGTTTCTATTTGTTTTCTGGACTGCTGTACTGCACGATACTGGGGCTAGAGCCACGTGTTCGTTAATCACTTGATGATTAGATGGAGTATGTCCTCAGCAAGTTTAAAGATGATACAAGACTGAGGAGTGACTGCTAACACTGAGGGCTTGGCTGCCCTGTTGAAGGATTTCAACAGACTGAAGAGTTGTGCAGCAATATCTCACAGAATTCAAGAAGGGGAAATGCTAATTCCTGTGCCTAAGGAGTGACAACCCCTTACAACAAGAAACTCTGGGGGGTTGCTGAGCTTGAAAGCACCTTTGTCCAGAAGGATCTTTGGGTCCTTGGTGGACAAGCTGACTGTGAGTCAGCTAAGAATGCTAGTGACAAAGCCAAGACTGGTGCTATCCTGGGCTGCAGTGTAAAGAGCATTGGTAAAGATTGAGGGAGGTGATCCTCCTTCTCCACACTGGTGAGGTAATTTCTGGAATGTTGTGTCCAGTTCTGGGATCCTTAATATAAGACATAAACAGGTTTAATGGAGAGAGTACAGTGCAGGAACACAAAGATGATAAAGGGACTGGAGCATCTGTCATACAAGGAGAATCTGAGAGCTGGAAGTCTTCAGCCTAGAGAAGAGGAGGCTCAGAGGGGTTTGTATCAATTTGTATGAACACGCAGTAGAAGTCAATGAAGATGAGGGAGACGGAGTCTTCCCTGTAGTGTTCAATGACAGCAGTTTTTCTTCTGCTACTGATTAATGTTTTTAAAATTTGGGTAGGGTGCTAGAGGAAGGAGGCACAAAGCCTTGGAGGAGAGGTGTTATTGCTGCAGCTGTTCCATGGCATGACAAGTGTTTTACATGAGGGAGCTAACACCATTGCAGCTATCTTCAGAATGCAGCAAACCCTGATGTAGGGCCAATAAGAGTAAAGGTGTCTTGGGCTTCAAGAGCACCACGTGCCCGGGAAGGGAACTGACCCACCCTGTGCTGTGCTCTGTTTGAGGGAAAGTTAACCAACACAGAGCAGATAGAAAGCTCCTGCTTTCTCACTCTATCACAGTGCTTTGGCAGAGATCCTTCCAAGGCACTTTGTTTCTCAAAGATTTGACAAGTTAAGTCAGAGACCTCTGTAGCTGAAACAAATAATAAACTGCAGATTATTAAAATTATGCATAAAATATACATAATTAGCTGAACATAACAAATGATTTGGTTTTGCCAAGTGACGTGCTGTACTGGGCATTTCCTCTTTCATTATTGCATGAGGGGAGCCAACAGGAGTTTTATTTATTGGTGAATTAGCAAATTGAGGAACAATGCAGAAAAAATACTTGAAAGTATAAATCAAAGGGGAAGAGATGATGTAATTTCATAGCTTAAAAGGAGAAATGAAAATAATTGAGTTTCAAGTCCCCATGGAAAAAGAGGAATGCTTTTAATAACCTTTAAGGCTTTTCAGGAACCTTCCAGTCTCTTTCCAGGTGTTTGGTACTGAAGCAGGAAAAACTTTTTTGTTTAATGCTCTGAGTTATTTTTTATAGTACTTTGTGTGTCAAGTAAGGCAGTTCACTTCTACTTTGCAGGAAGAAGTTTAAAATAGAATTGATAAAGAGGACCTTTCAAATTAGTTAGTCTTCAAACAAAAATTTTAATTGGGAGGGGGATGTGCCTCTAAGTTAGTGGTCTGATTTTTTTTTTTAACCACAGTAGGAGGAGTTGTTGCTATTCTCAACATTGCATAAATTCATGGGGCTTAATATTTCATAAACTTACTAAAACATTTTCATCTCCTCTAGGGAGTTTCAGCTGCATTTGCCATTCAAAATTTTTTTAAAAATATAGTTAAGACATACTGTATATTCATTTTCTGGGCTTTAGGCATAAACTGTAGTTGAACTTGATTCTCAGGGGTAATCTCTTAAAATGAAACTGTAGTAAACCTGGCTCCTTTTTGCATTAAGAGGGAGAGATGGTATCTTCTGATGGGGTTAAGTCTTCCACTGTTACAGTGTCTCTTGCAGGCCACTGGCATGGTGGAGAAAAATATACCCCTCAGGAGACTTGGTAAAGCTAGCAAAATCAAATCAAACAACTCTTTAAGAAAAAGCCTTATTTGTTAAAAGTTTTTCCAGAGTCTGACAGATCTTATTATCTTTCCTCGCACTGACTGGGATGTCAGTGTGTCAAGAGCAAGCAAAACTTACTTTTGAGTGGCAGTAAATGTTGTTTGGAAGGCAGTTGAACTCATGACTTCATTTATGAGATCTGAGCTTATGATTGCCTGTCTCTGGTTTTCAAACATTCCTTTAATGGACCTGTTTTAACTGATGTTTTGTGAGGCACAGGATGTTAAGGTTTGGTTAAAAGTGAGAATATTCTTTTATTAACAAAACGGAGTGTTATCATTCATCTAGTGTTTATACACTAGCTAGTAGGTACAGCATGTTGTTGTATTTGGCTTTGAATATAAAAGTAGCAGAGAGGTACATAACTTGTGTGTTATGGCATTTAATATTTAATTACTTAATATTTTTAAAAATCCATATTTTTTAATTTTATATGTACTTATCTACTGAAGTGCCTGCCTTGAATTGGAAGTATTTGTACTTTAATTAATGTGGTGTTTCAGAAACACTTTAATGGCTGTGCTTCAGGAACTTGTTTATTATTGTTGAATAGAACTTCTTTGCAGGTGGCAGTGACTCTGCCTTTGTATGGCAAGATGCTGTATTAACAAGACTTTCATCAGGTATAAACAGTCCCTCAGCATTTAAGAGATGAAATAATTTTCAGCAGTTTATAAGTACTTCAGTACTTAAAATTAATTGTTGGGCAGCAGAAGTAGTCCGTTGTTTAATTTCTTTCACAGATGTAAGTACAACACAACAAGCATCTCCAGAGAGATGCGTAGCACGGATCTGGGAACCCATCCCAGCTTGGGCTGCCTCAGCATGTTTCTTTTCCTTTGCTTTTGTTTCTGACCATTTCTGCAATACAGCTTTAAGATGGTGGTTAGAGGATGTTGTTTCTTTTCCATACATGTGTTTACATCCTGCAGCTTTTCAGCTGAGTGAACGGTCAGTTGATGCTACTACATTGGGATGGTTTTGTTTGCTCTTAGGTGTGAGCGGTGTGCACTGTTGTTGCTCAGCATCTGAACACTGACTTCTGGAGGGTTGGCCTTCTGCCCAACCTCACCAGCTAACTTAAGGTAGTGGCACCAACTTTTGCTTGCAGTACCTTGAACAGTATTGGAGCTGTAGTGGTAATGGTTAGGAGCTGAGTAAAAGAAACAGGATGAGAGAGTGCATGTTTTTCAAACAGCCCTCCAGCAACAGGAAAACCCTGTTAAACCTGAGTTGTTATTGCATGTAGCAGGCAGGGAGGCTGAGGTGGGGACATGAGTTCACAGGCATTGCTCTGAGAACAGACAATAAATGTTCTGAAGCGAACATAGCCTTTGACTGGAGTGTGTCTGCTTGGGTGTTGAAAGGGAAAGGGTTTAATGGATTGAAAGCAGAAGGTTGGAGAAGGGAAGGCAAAGCAGCTTATGAGGAGTACAATGTTGCTAATTGTTAGAGGCACTTCATCAGCTAAGGAGAGAAGAGAGATGAGGAGACAAGAGAAGTTGTCTCAGCATTCCAACTTGTAAGGCCGTAGCTGGGGTGCTTCTAGTCTTCCTTCATGATTTGGAGGAGGAGGCATTCATAATATAGCTAACAAAACAAACATCTGGTATACCTCTTAAATATTTATTCTCCCAACTCACATGTTATATACCCAGCTCGCTGGTGTCAGTATTTGACAAAATGATTACTCTGTGCTGTAGTTTAGTGTGTATTTATTTACTGAATCAAAAAGGTGTCTTGCTGGCTTTCATTAGGTAAGATCCCCGTTTTTGTAATAAAAAAATTGCAACTCAATTCTGATTAAGAGTATGCTAGCCAATTCTAATGCTAATTGGTCCCAAAGAAAATTACGGATGTGTTACGTTTCCCTGCATGTATATCATTCGTTTCCTCTCATCTGTCACCTACTAAATAATCAATGCTCCTTCTCTTGTTCTATTTCTGCCAACTCATGACAGCAATATTCATCTCATGACTTTGAAAACCACAAGGGAAGAAACATTCTGACAGCTTTACTGTTTGTAGATAATTGAAGCGGGAGGGAGGTTTGGAGTTGCAGCATTACATGGTGCTCTCTGCACTCTCGAACAAAGAATACTCACAGATGATTAGAAATGATCACCTAAACGGTTCAGTGTGTATGTAGAGACGTGTAAAACAATCCTGGAACTTTATAATGATTATTTTTCTTAAAAGCCTGTTGGCTGCTTTGCGAGCGCTAAGTAAACTTGGAAAATGTCACCAATTCTGTGCTGAAAGCTAATATGGGCAAACTCTAGGAGAGCTTGGTCTTATAAATTTTGGTAATTATATTGTCCTTTGAGTGACAAAGTGAGTTTCTGCTGCATGTCTTGGCTTCTGTTGTTTTTAATCAGTATTCCGAGCTATGTTAGTTCCTGAACCTCACTCTCACAGTTCAAATAATNATACTGTTTTAACTGGTATTGTTTGTTTTTTAAAATTATACAGGTGAAACATATTTCCCTTAGGTAACTATTAACTGCCTGACAGCCTGAATTTAAATGATTCATGATATGTGGCCAAACATTTCTTACTGCTTAACTTCATCCCATTATTGTGGCAGTTCCTATTCGTGCAATTATTTTGCTTTATTTGTTCAGATGAGGAAATAATTTAAATGACATAATCTCTAAGATGAAACAGTATTCCAGTTGCCACTGCTATTCACAGTTTGGTAGAATGTTTGCCTTTCTGAACTTATTAAAGCAAAATACTTAGCTAATTGACTAAGTATGTATTGTGTTTTTAAGTTGTGTGTGTTAGTTCAGATCTGGTATCTGTTTCAGTGTTCAGTTTCTGTTTATACAGGATGATCAGCTGAGTGAGTTCTCATGCTCATAACTGATTATGAATGAAAAGTTCTGCTTCACCTCTGTTTCCTGTGTCTGATACCATCCTTAGTAGCAAATTTACTTACCACCAAGTATTTGGAAAAGGTTGGAGGAAAGGCACGAATACAGTTGAAATCAACCTTTATTCATTGGAAGCTATCTTGTAGGAAAAATATTGCATATCCTAACAAAAATCTAAGTTTCTCCTTCAGGTAGTGTCTACTCCAGTTATTGTTTTAAAAATGAGTTTGTGGCCATTTTTTGTTGTGAGCCTAATATTTAGGTGACCAAAATATTAGCATTTCACTTGACCAGTTTTGTCAAATGCAAGTGAAGTTTGTCTCTTGAGCAATGGGGTGATAATACTCACAAGCAGTTCCAAGTGGTACCACTGCCTGTTTCTTCTCCATACTGAAGTTTCTTGTCCAAATTGCTTCTGGTCTCTTCAGTTTCTGAGCAGGAGCAGCCAGCAGCGCTATGTTTAGCACTATGATTCCCAAATTGGAAAATAAACATTCCACAGATACCACACATGAGAAAAAACTATGCTGCTGGAACGTATGCTATTTTAGAAGAAAGATAAAGCTGTGGTTTGGAATACCTTCTGTTCCATGAGAAATTCATAGTACTCGTATATTTTTCTTTCCACAAGTGTTAGTGTGTTAACCCCTGTCTTCTGGTCAAGTTCCAAATTGAACAGTTACTTTTTTCTCACTGAAATTCCCCTGCTTTCTTTATTGAATATGATTTTCTTAATTTCCTATGCAAAGCTGTTGAGGGTGATGGTGTGAATGCTCAAGGTCACCAGATTTTAATTCAGAGGTACTACAGCAAAGTTCTGCTTGTGAAATGGCCTCTATTTGCATCCCTTCATTTTAAGCTCCTGTTTTGTAAAAACAGTTTTGGAAGGGTAAGTGGTATCTCCACTCACTTTAAGTTGTGTCCTTTTTGGTGGGGAGGTGTTTTCTTGGTGGTTTTTTTCTTTCAATTTTTTTTAGAGTTGGGGTAGTGGATCTTTTTGCTCTGGGCTTACCTGAGTTCCTCTGGTTTGCCTGTGCAAGTGTAAAGTAACTTTTCATCTCAGCTAACAGCGAAATGTTTGAACACTTTCAAGATGGCTTGTGTGGCATGTGTAATACATGGTCTCCGACCCAGTGCACAGAAACATTCATTTGTTTCACAACATTGGTGTATGCATTTGTCTGGTAAGATCAGTTCCTTAATAGGATGAGGTGTGTAGGCTAACTGCAGCTCACTGTCCATTCTCAAATAAAGCTTCTTCCCAAACAACAGATCTCAGACAATCTGATTGTCTATTAACCTTCAATGACAGTTTTTACCTGTTTAGGCTTTCTGACACAACTGGACTCTTGACACAGTTGTCCTTATTTCTTACCACTTGTCTGTTGTGCCAAATACCCTTTTCCTGAGTTCCGGGAACAGTGTTTTCTGCTCAGGAATGAGTGAATATTTCCTCCTATGGAATTCCCTGCTGGTCCGTAAGGCTGGATGGAGGCCAAGGGTCTGGTGCCTTTCTGCAACCTTGCGACTGGTTTTTAAATGTTTCTGGCTGTGTGGAAAAGTTGCTTAATTCCTTGCTCACCAGGTTGCAATTGCAAGGAAATATTTTACCCTTTCTGTTTTCCAGTAATGGTTTGTCAAACATTATGAAGAAATAGGTATAAACCAATTATCTTGATAATTCCTTACTTTTCTGAATTTTCTTCTCTAAATATTTAGTAGTTTTAAAGATACCAAACTTTTCCTAGGAGAGTATTTGAGGCTTCTCCTTGCTTTTATTGAAATATTTATTCTTGTCTTCCAAGTCTAATATTTGAATTTCACTAAAACCCTGATGCATGAAGGTACAGAAGACAAAAGCCTCTAAAGAATGTGGTGCTGCACTGCATTCAGAAACAAGACTCAAACCAACTGTAATATTACTCTTTTCATAAGATCCATCAGAGTCTTGTGCTCTATCCCACAGGACCCTCTTAAATATTGTATTTTCCATTGTTAAAAGTACAGATATAAAATTACAGAGGCAGGAACAGTTTGTTCTGCAAGCTTCTTAGTACTGCAGGGAATTACCTTCATGAGGAGTCTGGGCTTTAGGGCACTGTTGTAATAATATGTGGGACACTGAACTGGTAAAACAGCTCTGGTCAGAGTTTCCGAAAGTGTTTAGTGTTGGTGGAAGCTGACTCTAGAGTATGTCTAAGGTCAGTGGAAGCACAGCTGAATACGTACTAGATATTTGGAAAAAAAATGACCTTACACTTGAACGAATGGCTAGGCTTAAATGTGTTTCTCTACTATTCATATCCTTGAAGTCATGATAATAAAATCAAAACTATGCTTGAGGGAAATGGAGTAAACATGATTTGATTCAACAGGGTAGACTAGGGAGTAAACTCTTTGAGCTTGTCCACATGAGTATAAAAATGAAGAAGCTCTGGCTATGGTGGGCTATGCAGTTTTTGGCCCGCTTGTGGGCTTGAAATGTGTAGATCTATAGATCTTTAACAACTATATGAGTAAATGTCCCCATATTGTGCAGGGCAAACAAGGCTGCCAAGTTGGAAGCCATGTAGCCAAGTAGCCATGTTGGTGGTGTAATAGCTTTTTTGGGGCTTAGACTTTCCTTTGCACAGTTACCTGCAGACAGTGGAAGTAATACTTTGCCAAATTCTCTGTGGTTTGCAGTCTGTAAGGGATACTCACCTGCTTAGGCAGAGCAATACTAAACTCATCCTATGAAAAAATAAAAATCTTATCTCTGTGCTAATAATTCTCCTTAGAACTTCTAAGAAAAGGCAAGCGAGAGAACATGTAATGGATACCTGTAGTTGTAAAGATGTACTCCAGAACTTGAAGAAAAGCTCCTTTTCTACTGTATCAGAACTACCATTCAGTTTAAGGGATCTGTGTTCTGAACATTATTGGCAGGGTTAAAATGGTAGAGACTGGGATTCTGCATTCACCAGTAGGCTGTTCTTACGCTTTTTCTGAAAAAGAGGGTTTAAATAGCTCCTTCCTCTCCTGGTAAGGCAGCTTTAGTGTCTTGTTTTGGCATGTGTTTGAATACATTTTTTTTCTATTCTTTCAAACTTGCTTCTCCAGTAGTGTCTATAATAGATGATAGTGATAGAAATGGAAAATTATGATCTCTTTTATATCGTGTTCTTTTATACCTCCCTTCTCTTACTGTTTTCCATGTCATGGCACACTTAAACTTTCAAATTGCTCTGTCTCACAGGTCTTCTGTCACATCTCACTTTGAATAATATGTGGTCTTTGTGCATTCCTGGGATTGTTTTATTTATGCTCCATGTAAACTTTTCCTACGTAAACATACAAATTCTAGTTCCTACAGGGAGCTCTTTGATCGGAGCTTCTAAACCTGTGTAGGGTGTTATCTGTGGCTATTTGCCTACATGTGGTCTTGAAAGAGCAGTTACTTGTGGGCCCTCATAGGGAGAACCTGTGAGGAGGTCCTAAAAACAATCCAAAACTTGACATAATATGTTAAGGTGCCAAAATGAAAGCAAGTGACGGACTTGATACTGCTGGGCTGAAAACATCTGTTCGAGAACTTAACTGCCTGTCATCTTTGTGCAAAAGAGCTTCTTGTTGTTAGAAAGCATGTGCTGAGCGTTCAGAGGTTGCTGGTTGAACTGATCCTGATGAGTGGCAGGCAGGATTTCACAGTCTCTGTGGAGGTTGAAAGGTCTTAAGAGCTGCTCTACAGCTCAAGAATGGCTGCTATGATTGTTATGTATGTAAAATAATTTGCTGTGACTACTCCTCTGTAGTCTTTCACTTGTCTTTAGTGTTTGATCTGGTGTAATGTTAAGCTCAGAACTGTCTGTACGCAGAAGGTGCAAGGTCATTTTTGGATATGATATTCTCAGTGTCCAAGTCGGTGCCAAGTTCCTCCAAAACTTTTGACCTCTACATTCACTGTCCTCCAAGTGAGGTGCTTCCATATGCCTTGGTACTGGGTTGTACAACCAGATCATCATCCAAATGTAGTTTTCATGGTGTGATGGGTCTCTGTGACCGGTGGGTTGGTGATTTTGTCAGGAGGTGGCATGACTTTGTACACTGCCTTAGTGGTATGAGTGTGCCCAGAACTAGGTGATGATGTTGAGAACACGGCCCACAGACTAGGTGTGTGTGCGCATCACTTGGCTCTTGAGGGTTGTTTATGGAACTTCTGTGTTGTCCTCCAGTCCTTAAAACTGTTAAGACTAGTTCATAAAACTATCAGAGTTCATATATCCGTATTTTGAGACCCTATTTGGCCCTGTTTTTTATCAAGAGAAAGTAGCCGTACTGTGGGATTTTCTCCTGCTCAGATTGGATCTTTGTAAACTCTTGAGTACTGGTTGGTGTTGTTATAAATGCTTGGCAAATTTGAGTCGGCTGATCAGTCAGGCAATTTAGGAGTTCGTTGATAAGGGATGAGCAAGCAGCACTGGAGACAAGGGGAGTCTGTGCTCCACCAACACACCTGACTTATCCCTGGTCCCTGCCCCTTTTATGGGCAGTCTCTGCTGGGGCTGGGACTTGCTTGCTGTGCTGGGTACAAGTCCAAGCAAGCCCCAATATATTCACCAACCACAGGCTCACAGGTAAGTCACAGTGGCTACAAGTTTTCACCAGGTTTGGACAAGGCTGGGATATGTTAGTTAGCCAGGTGACAGTCCTAGCAAGGAGGTCCAGCAGTGACAAGTTCTCACATGTCAGCAACAAGCTAGCAGTCTCCTTATGCATAAAAAAATCTATACAACTCATGTATCATATGAAATGGATAAAACTCATAACTATGTGTTAAAGCAATAGCAAAAAGTGAGAAAACAAAGGAATTTTGCAGCAAAATGATTTGAACAAAAATATAATGAAATAATTATATTTTCCTTTGTCTCATGTCGATGCTTTGCTTTATAGCTCAGTATTCCTGCTTTATACTGATCTCAAGATGTATCCTAAAAATGACCCAAGTCACTATGCAACATCTCGCAGTGTAGAGGTAGCAGGAACTGTGGCTGAGTTAAACGTGGGGGATGACCTCCAGAGCAACAAGCAGGATTATTTTGCTACTTTGCAAGATGTTGTTTAGAGGTACATTACTATTGGTTTAGAAGTTCCAGCTTCATCTTGGAAGGATAGAATCAAGCAACACTTGTAAGCAGTTCCCTTCAAGACATTAGGAATGATTGCTTTTAACCCCTGGTGTTCGTGACTGTCCCTCCCCTGGTGCTGGGTGGTTGACCTAGCTTTATTTTTTTAGTACAGCTGGTTTTAGGAATCTAAGGAAGAAATGTGTGCAAGCTTTCTTCTTCATTGTTTCTCATGTCTGTTTCTTTTGATAACCAACATGTGTGGGCTGGAAATCTAAGCTGTTCAGGGATGTTTTGTTAGCGTAGATTTTTAAAGGCAACATAGAGCTATGTCTGTATTTTTTTCTGCCAAAGTGTAAGAATCTAATGAATATTTTTCCTTTCATTGCTGATCTCAGGGTTTCTTGGAACATTCATGGGATTTGCTTGTTTTGTCTGATTTGGTCAATGGGTGTAGTAACTAGTGGGGATTTAACAAAAAGAAGTCTGAGGAGCCCACTTCATGCTTGTTTACAACACTACTTGTTCTCGGAGACTATCCTGTTGTACCTGGTTGGCTAAAACTCTGTTCAACCTTGTTCCACTGTTTTGGCCATGTCTACTTACAACAATGGATGTGGGGTGATACAGAACCACGGTGGGGTCATCTGGTCTGACTTAGCTGCTCAAGCAGGACTATCCTAGAGCACTTTGCGCAGGATTGCATCCAGATGGTTCTTGAATATCTATCTCAGAGGAGACTCCATAACTTGTCTGGACAGCCTGTTCCAGTGCTCTGTCTGTTGCACAGTGATACCTGTGGTACCTGCTCTCCTGGGTACACCATAGTGACTTGCTTGCAACAGTGTCCTCCTATTGCATGGTACAGCTCCCAGCATTTCTTGCATTTCGGTAAGTCAAAAATGTGGTGAAGTCATCTCAAACTACTGAATAGCTACTCTGGAAACTGCACGCTGACTTTGTGAAAGGTTCAGTACCTTGCTGTGTGGCAATGCTTCTTTGAGAGATTTTCTTCATCACAAGGTGACTTTTATTTGCATTTTGAGCTTTAGCGTTTTAAAATATCAAGTGCTTTCACATTTACAGAGTAAGTATTGTATGACTATTTTGAAAACAAATGACTAGATGTGTTTCTCTGGTTTATAAGCTGAGATGTATATATAACTATATGCAAGATTCATGCCAGGAAACTGCAGGTATTTTTTCTTTCTGTGATTATTTTTTGGGGTGGTTTTTTTGTTTTTTTGTTGCCTTTTTTTTTTCTCTTTTAATAGTGATGTGATTAACCAGAACACAGACATCCCATTAGGGCTGGCATACCTCATAAAAGCAGGGCATGTCCCACTGGAGGCTGTTGGACCCAGTGGTTGCTGTGTGGTGCACTGCTCTGGGTGTGATGTGCTTGTGGAGCTCCTGGGCTGTGAGAAACTGTGCACTTTGAGAAGCTGAATCCTGTCTCTGCCTCCCTTGGCATAGTTTCTAATGCTTACCCAGTTGTTTTGAGGAAGCATATGAATCTTGCATGTTGTGGATTCTGGTCAGCCATCAGAATACTCACTGCAGAGAAAAGGCTGCTTAATTCAATTCATCTTCGTGGCTGGGGAGGATTGACCTTCAGGTACTGTGTGTGCTGCTTGGGTGTCAGTGCCCACTGTCACTTGATGGGTCTTCACCTCGGTTTTTAAAGCAGTCAGCCTGTAGTCCTGATGGGACTGGGGAGTGTAGACTATCTCTGTCTGAGGTGAATTATCTAAACTAAAAAAAAGGATGAAGGTGGAGGTTGGTTTTGTTAGTAGCAGGCATTGTTTGGGGGCCCTTGAAGCATATCACAGTTGTTATAACCCTCCCCAAAGCAAGCTCTGCACCTGATTTTATTTGGAAGTAGAAAAATAAAGAACTGCTTAAATGTTATTTGATTTAAAAAAAAACCCAAAACTCATCTAGTTACAGTTGGTATCATTAAGTTGTTTTTTTTTTTTTAATTTTTGGTATGGTTAGTGGGGTCCCTGCCTGTTCCAACTGTGAAGATCTTTGGATCAAAGAAAAGCTGGCACTTAACTATTCATTCCTCCTCAACTACTACTTTCAAATTGTTGGTTTAAAACAAATATGTTTGCTTAAAACTGCAGGTAATAAAAATATTTGCATTAAACTGTGAAGAACTACATGCAAAAGAACTTGAGTCTGATTTAAATATTAGAAGTAAAGAAAAGGTGAGTTAAAGCTTCAAGTCTGCTTGCAATGCAACTTATTGTACCATGTTACAAAGTTTTGGAGATTCTTCCACTACTCAAGAGGAGTGTTTGACTCAAGAATGCTGTCTTAGTGTTAATTTTTCTGGTTTTGGTTTCTTCTTTTATCTCCAAATAACAGTGAGAGTAGGGAGAGAATAGTAAAGAAATGTCAAAGTACAGAAAACAGATGGCAGCAGGTTCTTTAGAGCTTTTGTGCTTTATTAGATGAATATGCATTTAGGGACCATTTTAAAGCATGTGTCCTGGACCCAATACTGTATCCTTAGTCCTTAGAGCTTAATATTAATGTTTTGATAGAGTTGGGATCTATTAAAGGTTATAAAAAGTTCCCCTGATTTAGGGCTCTGTTTTAATGCTCTTTGTGCCTCTTATCAAAGGTTGGCTCCTGATGTGTGGTTCTCAGCTCTGCTAAGAGGGGAAGAAGTGTTACAGAAGTTCTGGCTTTTTTTGCAGGCATCTCCTGGGGTAAAGCCAGTGCTTGGTCTCTGCAGACCTTTGCTTAGAGATGGGTCATGTGAAGGACCCCAAGTGGTACAAGGGGTCAGGCTTGCTTCTCTTTCTGTGACTGGCAGCTTGGAAGAGGTATGTTTTCAAGTATGTGAAGCACAACATCAATTTCTGTATCTTGGCACACGAGGATCAGGTGTAGTTTGGGACAACAGGAAAGAATTGAGCATTTTGTCCCAGTCCCGGTGTGCCATGGTGTAATGGAGGCTGGTCTGTCATTGCAATGTTGTGCACAGAAGTGCAGTTTTTGTTTTTTTTTTTCTGGGCCCTCCTAACTTAGAGCTGCAGCAAGCTGGAGAGCTAGGCTAAAAAGATACAAACTGCTAAGAGTGAACAATGCAAGGGGAGGGAGTCCTTCAGCCTGCCTGGAAGAATTTTTTTTTCATCAGTTTTGATGCTGTTCTAAATCTGTTTTATTAATGTGTGACACCTGATTACTCCCTACTTTGTGCTTTTGTGTTCAAAGAATGGAGGTGTTCTGATTGTGGGATTCTGGCATGACTTGTCAACCTGTTTTAAGGAGTGCAGAATTTTATACAAACACAGCAGTAATAAGACAACAGTGTCAAGATTTTACAAGCTGCATCTTTTCCATAATATCCTTTTTCTATCTGATTTTCCTCTTCTAAAATCACTGTTTGCATTCCATTTTTTTCCTCATATGCCTTCCATCTTCTTCACACTGGACCTTCAGTTCTTTTTTGGATTTTGAATCTTGAATACTAGGCTGACAGAATGATCTGTGATGCTGTTGCCAGTTGGTGTAGGTGAAAATTAATTATTTTTTCCTTTTATTGGATATATGCAGTAAAAGCCAGTATTTCACAAGATGGTCGAGAGCATCTCAAACAGTGGTGGGAGCAGCAATTTAGCTGAAGGTATATCAAACAAGCCCAGCTCATGCTCAGTATTCACAGTCCAAGTCCAGAATAGGAGAGTGGGAAAGAATTTTGGTTTTGGCCTGAGAATGTGAAGAGGATTAGAACCACTAAACTTGGAATAAGTTGGTTTTTTGTTTTTTTTTTTTTTTCTCTAAGAAGGAGGAACTGAGTGGAAAATGAAGTATAATATGTTGTTTTATGTTGTGATGACTGAAAAGCATAAAACTACTTTCTTCTATTGTCAGTTCTAATTGGAGGCTGGCACTGATTAGCAAGAGGAAAGAAGTCTAGGAAAGCAAAGACAAATGGGGAATTTTATTGAGTGGAAAGCTGCTGAACAAAAGAGCATTTTTGTTCCTTTGTATTCTAGTGGTTTTAAAGAAACCTGCAAACTGCATACAAACTATTGATAATCCTTCTCTCAACTCTTTCAAGTGTAAGGAGGGGGGAAATAGGAAGAGGTATGTAATTTTTCTAAGTAATTTTCCTTAAGGGTGGTCTGTAGGATGGTTTGTTAGGAATTCCTACACTGTGAGCTTTTCCCTCACTGTTCATGCAGTAGGGAGAGCGATGTGAATAAATATTTTACCTGGGGCTCTTTAGCGATAAAACCAGAGCTCTGGGACCACCTCTCCTGGTGAACACATCTTGTTCCTGGTTATGAGAAGATCCTGTTGGAATGTTAAACGTGAAGTGCCAACAGCATAAAGGCTGTTACACGCATTATGTAGTGTACTGTGTTACACAGGGACGTGAATCATATGGGTTTTACTACTCAAGTCAATGGAATTGACACATCTCTTCCAATTTAACACAAATATGCAAAGGCGGAGTCTGCAAGTGGTTTAGTCACATGTCAGTTAGCAAAAGCATCTTAGTGATGGAAGTCAAGTTGTAATGCTGAAGTTGTCAGGTTGCAGAAGCTCAGATAGAGGCAGAAATGCTGTGCCTGGGCAGAGACAGCTGACAATCTATTTCAGCTTCTTGCCTTTGTCATTCCAAAGACTTTACAAGGAGCAGTAAAAGGAACTGGATGGCTCTTTCTGTGGTGCTTGTTTCAGAAGTCTTCAAAATTTTGCTCCTAATTGACTATGAAGACTTTAGACACCTGGCCATCCTCAGCTCTCTGCAAAATTGGCGATGATGCCTGTTCCTGCAGGCTTTGCACAGTTAGAGGCAATATTAATATCTTGCTTGTTCCAGGATGGCTTCAGGCAATGGAGTGGTTCTGCAGATACATGGGAGGGAATCTGTGTTTCACAATAATAGTGAAAGGACATCTGTAAATGAAGAGTAGCTTTGTTGTTAAATATAAAGGGATTAGCAACCTAACTTACACAATTAGCAAGATTAGCAAGTGAGGTTTGAAAAGCTTATGATGGTAACAGATAGGATAAAGAAATGCAGCACCAATATCTTAAAATATAGCAGCAAACTGGTTTTTGGCCCTGAAATTAGTAGGATATCTAGCTGGCTTAGGTGCTGAAAGTCATTGAGCTCCAGCTGCCACCAGCTTCTTCAGCAGGATGAACTGCATAGTGGGAAGTCCAGGCTTCTCCAGCTAGGCTGTGAGTATCTGCTTGCCAGCATCTGCTGTGGATAAGTTGGCCCCCTGTATGTATGTTGACAGTAAGAGTCCTCAGTGTTAATTCTGCATGCATCCTTACATGAAATAGTAACGCCAGCACTGGAAGGTACATCTTGAGTAGACTTGAAACTAACAGAGCTGTGACAGATGAACTGCTGGTATGAGTAAATAAAAATGCATATTATCTCCTTCTAAAAATAAAAATCAAATTATAATATTTTTCAGGTCAAGAAATAGTGCATGTGGTAAATACTTCAGGCAAGTCACTTGGAAGCATTCCCTCGTAAAACTTGGGAAAATAAACCCCAGACTTTATTGGCCTAAGTATTGCTTGGACTAGAAACCTGCTGAAGGACTTAAAGCAAAAATAGTAGATGTGGCAGTAATTTGAGCTACAAGGCAAAGAACAGTGCTTGTAGGATAAATACCAAACTAAGATTGAGTGTCTTACTAGTGATTTAAAGGAGGAAGTGAAACAGCTCATCAGTTACATTCAAAATTTGATACTAAATGGGGATTGTTTGCAAGCTCAGGTGGAATGAAAACAAGTACTAAGCATGGAGTGGTTAAGTCTTAGAAGGCAGTATAAAAACAAGCTGAAAAAAAAGTCTTTTAGTGAAGAGAAAAAACTGGCATCGTTTTTATGAGACAAGTTTGTTCAGCATGTTTTACCTGGCTGTACTAGTTCAGAGACGTGCTTTGGCAGCTCTAATGAGTGTTGAATTTTTATTCCTGCTGAAGACTATGGCTGAGAATTAAAATTGGGTCATAAATACTGCCACAAATCCAAGGCTATTGTTAATAAGACCATGCTACTCCAAACGGCAGTCTTACTCGGCAGAGATGCTGAGGGGCTGTATCCCTTAGGACTTAAAATAAATGGGGACATTTAATACTTCAGAAACCAAACTCATTTTTAAGTTTCTTTAACAAAGAGGTAGTTATCACATTTTATGCCCTGAGCTAAGCTGCAGTTCAGCCTATTGTTACTTGGTGTTTATGCAAACTACTGTTTCAAAATATTTCTTAGTGAGTGGCTTAGTGAACAAAGTTTTTTTCTCCTGTTCTGTTTACAGGGCTCTCACTGGGGAAGAGGAGAGACACCAATTGTTCTCCCCTCCCCAGTCTGTGTGGGTGTGTGCACAGTGCCTGTGGGGTATTTCAGAGAAGCAAGCAAATGATCTCCAGCGTATTTTTACATTATAACACCTTTCAGCTGTGTAGGCAAGAAGTGGTGACTTGGTTGTTTTCTGTGCTCTGCTGTGTGGAGTCAAGAGCTCTGGTACACTTTCAGTGGGTCCTGGTTCAGGACTTCATTAGCTTTCAGGGAACAGAGCACTTCTGGATCTGCTGGTGCTATACTTGCCAGTCTTGCCAAAAACATTTTACTAGTTGCTGTTTCAACTGATGCTTGGTGTTATTACAACTAGGGGAACGCATTGTTTTATAAATGACATTAATAAAACATGTAATACTGAGGAAATCCTATGTTAGCAATTTTTAAACTTGATCATGCACATTGTAAAGCTAAGTTTAAACACTAATAGGAAACATTTGATGGTTTGCTCCAAAATGCCTACTGTTATATTTTGCCTGATTTAATATAGGTAATCAAGGCAGACAGACCTGACACGAAGTACTTAACTTTTGCTTTTTTTCTTTTGAAAAATTACTTTCTATAGATTTTTTTTTCAAAGCCTTCCACTTTTTCTGTCAAATAATTCAAGTATTTTGGGGATTTATTACTATCAAACCTTTCAAATTTCTGGTTTGAGTTAAGTCCTAATGCCATCAGTGTGCCTTACCATTGGCTTAGAATATATCTTCATGTCTTGCATTTGACAAACTATCCAATAATTTCAGAAGTGCTGTAATACTGACTTTTGCCAGTACTGAAAAAGGGAATAAACTTTTGACTAGCAAAGGATGGAACTTGGGTGGGCTCCAGCAGGAAATTTTACATCCGGCTGTTCATAAACTTCTGCCAAGAAGCCAGTCATACGAAAGACAGCCGGTGAATGTGATGGGCATTGTGCTCTTTGCAGTTGCTACAGGATGACTCTGAATGTCATTGTGAACCCTAGTTGCTGCATGCTTAATCACTGCTATTTTCTGTGTATTTTGTCACAGATGGGTTTTTGTTCCGAAAAAGAAAATCTGGGGAATGGAGTGCCTACAGAGATGGTTACGAGAAGTATATAGAGTAGAAAGGGAATAAAGTTTGGAAAAGTACTATTTGGTGATGAACTGCTCAAGTATAGAGGATTGGCTACTTGGTTTGATAGATTTAATAGGCAAGCCAGGAAGAATATTGAAAATCAAGAGTTAATTGAAATCAGAGTTTCATATTGAATGCTGGTTTCTTGGAAGCAGCATTTTTCTTTTATTTTGTGATAAAGGGGAATTTCTGGAAATAAAAATAAGTGTTGTAGTTGATGGAAGATGATTAGGGTGGGAATAGGGATTCCAATTTTGTTTTCAGGCCTGCAAGTATGAAGTGTGGCTCCATCTTAAGAGTCCAGGTTACCTTTGTGCTGAAGAATCCCAGGCTAGGTCTTCCGAACGTCTTCATGGTGAACAAGCAAGTTGTTCTTGAAAAGGCTTCCACAGTTCTGCACGTACGCTCATAGGGTGAGCAGGGGTTTAAAAAAGAGATGGGAACCATCTCATAGTGGTGTGCAGTAATTTTTATGCCTGTGATCTGTTGGAGATGAAGTTTTTACAGTGTGGGGTCTGTCATAGTTATACTGGAACTTCCTGTGATGGAAGCATCAGGGGAAATGTGAAGTGTGAACTGTACAGCAGACAGTTGTTCTCTTGTCAGTTATGTGGAACAGACAACAGTGTTACCTTGACTTGTAGCATAAGACTTGTGCCCAGTAAAATAATTCTTTTTAAGTTAAAAGTTTAAAAAAGCAACATTTAAACATGATTTTTTTTGTGAAAATATCGATAATTATGTTTATGCACAATATTGAGGTGGTGAGTAATTAGGTTAATCAGGTAACTGGTTTGTAAAACCTATTGGAAAAAATACACTTTGAAATAGAGGATCTGTCTCAACCTTAAACAAGTCTTTCTAGTAGCTTCTTCTTTTTACTCTTCTTAGAAAGAAAAAATCTTACCCAACTTTACCAACTAGGGACAATTGCTTGGCAAGACAAAAAAAGCAGTGACCTTATACAATAGCAAAGAGAACTTGTCCCCTTACATCAAGACTTGCTGAAGGAACCTGGATACAGTTAACTGAGCTCCTTAAGTATCTAACTGTAAGGGAAGTCCACTACTGATTTTCCTCTGCTATTACTTATTTGAGTTATTAGTTCCTTTTAGCAGAATAACACATGCCTTTGGAAGGCTCAGTGTAGAGTAAATACTTTGCAGTTTTATGGATTATCGGTTTTATGACTACATTGAGATCTCTTGGCTGGGTTTTGGAGATTAGTAAAATCACAAGTTGTGTATTCGGGTCTGTTTGTTTAGGTGATGACTGGAGTTTAGGTGCATCAGTAGATAATTCTGAGCATCAATAGCTTCAGAACTTACCACAGGTAGGGAAAACACTCTTTTTAAATTATTTATAGTAATCTTTCTCTTAGACTTGGGCATTCTGAATTACTTGCATATTTATTTAACACAGGCCTATCTGTGATTAAACAGATTAGCTTCTGATGGGCATCTGGCAGCAATCCAGAGGTTGATGTCTTCTTAAACTTAATTTCACTAACCAGTTCTCTCTGAAGAATGTATCATTATCTGGAATTCAGGATATTGAATGCTCCTGAACTGACCATCTACTGCTAATGTGTGCAAATATGTTTGTTTTCTTTTGAACAACTTATTTAAGGGGTTCTGCTCTTTTAGTGTGTTTTTCAGTCTTTACTTGTATGGCATGGAAAAAAAAGTAGTAGAAGATAAATTTTAAAACAAGTGAGTGGGGTTTTCTGACTTCCCTCTCCTTCACAAAAGGAGCAATAGTTTAAGTGGCATGGAAGCTATTCCTATATTCTGAAACTGAAAGACTATGAAAATTCAATTGAAAATCAAAAGTGGTGGTAATGATTGTGGTTCTTGTGACCTGTCTCCCAACTTAAATGTAACATTTTAATCTTGATGGGATCAAATTATGCTGGTCCTCTTTGTGGCAGTTAAAAGGGAAATAAATAGGTATTCCTTTAAGTTATTTTTGTCTTGGTTGTACTACCAGTTGGGTTGTGTGCATAATTGTCAGACCACATGTTAAAACAAGACTTTTGTTCTGAAATGTACTGAGAGCTTTCTGTACAGCACTAGGAGAAGACTTGAACAATCCTGTAATCTAGCTGTAGTCTAACATTTGGGAGTGATTTGGATTAAGAAAGATAACATTGAAGACAGTTCAGTGTATTCTAACATTTGTCATATTAGCTGGTTCTTGAGGAATTAATTTACATGAGATATTCTATGGAGGTCCAGGCATAAATCCTCCCTGGAAGTCAGTTGCAATACATCCCCCATTCCCTGAGGATGGCAGCCTCATCATGTATACGGAATTACTAAGCACGTTATTTGTCTGGTTTTACAGGTGAGAATTAGTCTCTACCTTCCTGCTGGCCATGTCTTCAATTTGTTTGCTTGTTTTCTTAGGATCTCTTGATATTTTTCTTTAAGGACTGTGTTTTTCAGATTAATTATGTGTTAAATATCTTCTTTATAGAATAATCAAATGTAAATCTGCCTGGAAATCAACCCCGATGAATAATGACTTGAAAGATCAGGTTGCTTGTCTGTTTTTTTTGTTTAAGGCTAACAATCTAGTTCTATTTCCCAAACATAATTCAGCAGGAGCAGCTACTCAGTTTTAGAAGTTGTGTAAAGCTCTGATAGGCTTGATAGTAGAACGCAGTGACAAAGTGATTGAAAAGGCTGTAAAGCAAGTGTTGTTTTATCAGCCTTTGTCTTGGCCATGAAGGTTTAAAAAAAGGTAGAGATGGGGGTGGTTTTTCATGACCTCAAGAGAGTCTGCACTGCAGTGTGAATGCAGCCACTGATACAAAACCTCAGACGTGGATTTGCAGATTCAACCAACAGCTGCCAGGGTCTAGAGGATCCTGGACCCTTCATCAAGGTGATTCCCTAAAGGTAACTGATACCACATAAATATGAGGAGTAAAGGAACACTTGTTTTTCCTTCTGCTGTCTGACTACAAATCAGAATTAAATGCCTGTTTAGGAAAGGGCAGTGATGTCCTCTCTGGGAATGTTTCAAATTTCTTTGATCTTTGCTATTATAAAGCTCTTAAAAACAGCCAAGGCCCTGCCCCTCACTTGATTTCACTTGATGACATGGGGGTAGTGGTCAATTTGTTTGGTAGTATGTTGGGGAAAGGGTTACGTGAGTGCTGGTCTAACAGGGGACTTGGGCAATTATAGAGCAGTAAAACCCCTTCCTGTTTTAAGCCATGTCAAAAGAAGGAAGGAAATAGCAGATTGCCAGGCAGGCATCACAGTGCCTTTGCTCTTTCGTGCTCTCCCCAGTAGTTTTCAGTGTTTTACCCTTCATTCTCTCTTCTCTACCAGGTGACAAATAGTGTCATCTGGGGCTACTGGTTTGGCAGTAAACAGGGTTTAAAGACTCACTAATAAAATTCTCTTTGCAACTTGATTCTGTGAAGCAAGAACATCCCCTGTCAGATGTAAAGTGCTTGATGCAATGTGGGATTAGGATTTTATATCAAGTTTGCGCAGTGATGCTGTTATTTATAGCAAATAATGGTGAAAGGTGTATAGAATGTCTGAAATGGCAAAGAAGTGGTCATCTACAGGCTCAAATCTGTTTCTCTGTTAAAGATTGGGCAAAACTACCGTCTTTCTACTGGTCTTTTGATTGGTTTAACTATCTTGAACACTCAAAGGTTTTTTTTTTGTTGTTGTTTTTTTGGTTTTTTTTTAGTGCTCTTCCTTTTGAAGGCTCGTAGTGTAACAGCTTTCCAAAGCAAAAACTCCAAAAAAGTCTTGGAGAATACTTGCTGTTTACATGATTTTTATTTACAAAACTACTTGCATTGTGTTTTCTAGGCTTAACTATACTACTGCTCCATTATGTCTGGGAATTAAAATAAATATATCTAGGGGTTTTTTGTTGTGTAAATGGACCTTCAGGACTACAATTTTTTTTCCTCCAATGAATGATGATGAATTTTTCATGTTCTGTTGTAGTATTGGCTGAGTTTCTGAAATTGTGTACAAGTAATTTGAGAGCTGATTGTTGAAGATGATTTTGCTTTCTCGGTTCTAATAATGAAATTATTTTTCTTTGGTGCAGTTTTTTTCATAGCAAATTAATAATTAACAAGGTAGAATATGACAATTTCTGCCTTTCTGCTTTTAGTTACCTATTACTGGAATTGACTATCCTATTGTGTTGAGTTAGAGGAGCATTACAGAAAATTTTGCTTGAAGTTACTCTGTTCTGTGTAGGCAATCGTGCTTTTGCTTGTTCCTTCAGGATGGTGAAAATATCTTTCCTTACAGTCTAATGAAAAAGTATATAGCTCTTTTCATATGTCCAAGGAGTAAGACTCAGGAAGTCTGCATGGATTTTTTTGGGGAAGGAAGGCACTGAATCCCTTTGGCATGCAGTATGGGCAAGTTTGTGCTGCAGAATGAAATGCAGAGCACTTGCCTGAAATTTATTGCAGCAGTGAGAAGGAATAGCTGAGGCTTGGTTTTGTTTCACCAGGAAGTTGCAGTGCACAGTGTGAAAGCACAAGCTACAGTTCCAGTCTCCCTTTCTTCCACTGCTTTCCAGTTCCTAAAATATCCTCCCCCAGGAGGCTCCCCCTCCAAGCATTGCTGTCTGAGTTAGTAAAACAAAACAGAGTCCGTGCTCCAGAGATGACTGAGATGGAATTAAATTATTACTAGAGAGTAAACAATGCTGTCTTATCAGGAGGGAAATAGCCCTCAGCAGAAATGTTTTGTTTCCTAATTTGACCAATTTACATGAATCAATTTAATGCATCTTTTGTCCTTGCTTTGACATTTGCATTCTCAGACACCAAAGATCCCACCAGCAAGAGGAGAGAAGGCAGCCAGACAAGGGGAGAGAACGCTTAGTGCCAGCTTCAAGTACTGAGAAATGTGAGAACTAACATCTGTCTGAGACACTTCTTCCCAAAGTGTGACACACAGAGCAGTCTTCTGTGGGATTTAGCAGGGGAGTGTGTTGTGGTACAAAAACAGCTGGCTACCAATCTGGATAGCAGGCTAGAAAACACAAGCCAAAGGAAGCCTGTGCTAAACTGGCTACTCTTTTCCTCCAATAGTTTTCTAATCAACTGTATGGATAAGTTTTTTGGTTATTCAATTGATTCTTCTAGTATTTATTTAGTTTATATAGTTTTTGCTCTTGGTTCATTATAAGTTCTGTCCCCCACCATTCCAGTCAAAGTATTTACCAACTTCAGTAGTAAGTTTTTGCCCTTTTTTTTTTTTTTAAGGTTTAAAAAAAGCATATGTTTCTGTTTTGCTTTTTGTTGTGATAGATTGGGTTAGTCTACCATGATCAAGACAGGTCTGTAACCCATTAAAAGAATAATATGCTTCTGAGCTGGAAAGACATTAGAGATTAGTCTAAATGTCTTGATGATACGAATTTTGTCATTGGAGGTGGAAGGAAGCTTAGGAGGGGCCTCATGGACCCAGCGCTGGTCACAGTTTTACAGCATAGAACCAGAAATGGCTCTTTTAGAATAAGTCTCCCACCACTTTCCAGTATAATTAAGTTCTTCATATCATGTGTAAGAGGTGGGATCTGGGGAGAGGATGTGTATGCTGGCAACAGAGGGGGCCCCAACCAAATTTGCACCACTTTTTGTTCCAGTCCAGGTTGGGTGGTTTTTAACATAGATCTGGCTTCACCGGGTGATTCTGTGATGCTCTTTGGTGTTTTGGGCAAGTGTAGGATTGGACTGGGTAGCCATGCAGCCTGCTTCTTGAAAGACTCTTTAATGAAATGCCCTGGAGCTGCAGGTGGATGAACTCAGATGGCTCTTCCAAGTTGTACTGAAGGGTAAAATGCCACTGGTAAGGCTTTATGCCACTGGGCACAAGTTCTGCAAATCAGAAGATGCATTTCAGACCACTGGGCAACTGTTCTGTAACAGTTGCTTCCAAGCCTTGCACAAAGGAGGAAATCAAAAGCTGTGAGGTAGCCAAGGAAATAAGAGAAACTGTAACAGAGTTGTTGGAGCAAGTTAAGGGAAAAAAGTATATTTAGTGGGCCCACAGTCCAAGGACATTGGGTGAACATCAGGCTTTGAACCACGAAGTGTTTCAGTGGAGCAGGCTTTGGATTCCCTACTGTATTTGTGTTAAAATGAAATCTGGACACACTGCTGGGAGATTACTTGCTTCGGACACTTGCATGACTTGGAAATCTGCCTGACTCTAAAATTTCTAGCATAGGTTGAAGTCTTTGTTTTCAACGAAACTCCTGTGGTCGAAAGAAGAGAATGGTTGAAATATTGAGAGATCCAAGTATATACATATGTGTGAAAAATACCTGCATGCAAAGAGAAGGTGTTGTATGAGTTGCAATTACTTGTTATAAAAATATAGGGAGGTTATTTCTGTGGTAGAAGCAGCAATCATAAGTACTTACGAGACTTTTAGCTTTTCTTGTTTGGTTTTTGGATGTCTTGTTGTGGTGTGAGCTTTTTGTTTGGTGATGGTTTTTGTTTACATGTTGGTTTGGGGTGGTTTTTTTGTTGTTTGGAGTTTGTTTTTTTTTTTTTTTAGTTGTTTGGTTTTGGTTTGTGGAGATGTTTTGTTGTTGGGGGTGTTTTTGTGGGTTGGTTTTTTTTTTTTGGTCTTGGGTGTTTGGTTTTGGTTGGTTGGGTTTTCTTTTTCCTTTGGTGTGGGGTGGTTTTTTTTGGTTAAGTAAGAACCACTAATTTAAGCTTGCAACGAACAAGTATTGTTTTACCAGTACTTGTTGTTTTCTTGTATTTAAAGTATAGGTGTGGAGACTAGGTATTTGAGGAATTGGAAACTTGTCCTTTTTGGATGTCCAGTACCTGTAAATTTTTTTTTTTTTTTTCCTGTAAGAACTTACATGAGCCCACAAAGATTTAATTTGGATGGAATTCCTGCTCTTCTCCCAGTTCCATCAGATGTGCAAATGGCAGAGTTCTCCACATACTATTTTAAGACGTGTGGATCTATGGCCTGTAAGGCATGAGTGGTCCCCTGTGGCTTGACTGGTGCCTGAAAAACTTGTTGAGCTCAGGCTTTGATACAAAGTAGTTTGAGGCTAATGAGAGAGCAAGCCAAACCACTGGGCTCAAGAGGTCAGACCTGCACAGGTGGGATTTATAGTGCAGGAGTAAGCACGCACCATAACACAGGAACGTGCCTCTACAGCTAGATCATCCCAACACACCCACACCTCACTTCTGCTACAAAGTGAGGACAAGATGCGTTTATTGGTATGGTGCATCAGAAAGCAGTGTGAGTTGGCCAGAGGCATGGCAGTGATTTAAGGGAAGAGCCATGAACCTGCGCATATGAGCAGCGTTCCTGTCAAGTGTGCTCATGGATGTCACTTTGCTTATCAAAATGAAGTTGTGTTAAGGGAAAGCATAACTTCTTCAGGGGAGTTCCCCATATTTGTGCAACTTGGAGAGTTCATAAAGACCGAGTTAAAGCTCTGTTTCCCAGAGTATAATCTGATAGTCTGTGTTGGTTGGTAGCGGGTAACAGCTTAATAAGGCGTGTAATATTAAGGAACAGAAAGATAAAAAGACTGAGGTAGTCATTGATGCTTTGATGAAAGTGATGCTTGTCCAGCCGTGAGCTGCAATGAACAGAAGACATTTCAGTCAGCTGCAAGGAGGCCTATGAATTCATTGGAGTAATTTGCCTCAAGGCCAGTGTTTTACACAGAGTAAATAATAGAACAAGGACTTGTCTGAGGAGAGTTAACTGCAGCTCTCTATCAGACTGGAGACCATGCTGGAATGTGGAAGTATAGTTTTGTTTGCTATTGCTCAAACGGCTGACTAGGCTGTTTCAGTTTTTTGTTTCTATAACTTATTAACAGGTCAATTCTTCTTAAATCAAATTCTGCTTAAATTGGTGAGGGATAGTCATAATACACAAAACCTATCAATCTCTATGTATATGTGTGAGGTGATGTAGCAAAGACTGGGCTGAAAGGATGCAGTTATGTGTGTGGTGGTAACTTGTGTTTGAGAACTCTTTACGAGTCCAGTGCACTTAAGTCAGAGGAAATTACTTATGCTGGAATGAATGGGTATTTTTCTCCATTGTTTTAAGGAGACGACTGGCAGAGGGGAAAAGTAGACAATAGGCACCATGTACTTTTAAAAACTCCTTAGGAATGGGATGCAAAGCAAACAAACATATGAACTCAGTAATGAAAAGAAGCATTAAAAACTTTCAATGCAGAGCTGTTTATATTTTTTTTTCCTTTTCAAATACCAGTACCCCTAAATTAAAGAAAAAGTAGCCAATAGAGCACTTCTTGCTTGGAAAAGATGTCTAAGTTTGGGGTTTTTTTTGTCATTTCACTGAAAACTATCTTTGTGCTCGCTGTGATCCAAAAGTCTCAAACTATTTTTGCCACCAAGATCCCATTTTGTTTTTCAGGGAAAAAGCCTTCACAAGTCTTTTCTACTACTGCATTAATCTGTTATTTAGGTGTTACTGAAGGAACACAAAAAAACCCCAACCCCCTTCCTTTTCTAAAAGCGACAGCATTCTTGACATTTCAACTCCTGCAAAGTGTGATTTATGTTAACCTAAATCATTCTCCTTGATACTAATCAATACTTTCTCTCAGTTTTAAAACAGGAAATAGCTTCAGTCTGTGTTTAAATCCTGCAATGTCTCATGTTGTGACCTTTCAGTAGTTTGTTCCTTTTCTCCCCCTATCCCAGTTCTCCCTTATTTTCCTTCTCACAAAGGCCCCTCAGCTTGTCCTGGTGTTTTTACTGAAGAGTGGAAGTGCTGTAGATGTTTCAGTTCCTGCTTTTGGCTTCATGTATCTTAGAGGTTTCCAGTGCCTACTTTCTCCCCTTCTTTGGCCTTTCCCTTTGCTTTCCTTTCCTTTTCATATCGTGCTTTACTTCTCTGACCTACTAATTTTCTCATATCCACTTCAGCCCTGGCGTACAGGCTTCTGGTAGTGTGAAAGCCGGCTGCTCCATCTCTGGGGGTAATGAACTCCTTGACACCAGCTGTATAAATCTCTGCTGTAGGCACTAGTGTCAAGTCAGTAGGACCATATGTTAGATTAGTCCTGTGTCCAGACAGGCAGTATGGGCATTCAGTGATGCTGTGCATTAGGAAGTGGAAAGCCTATATCTCCTTGTGGCGTTCAGTTCAGTAATTCAGTGGTGTTAAATCCATTGCTTAGGGGACACTTGCTCCATTGGTCTTCATTTGTTTCATTTGGAGACCTGACAAACTAAAAGTATTGAAGGACTATTAGTCTTAGCTGACTAGACATGTATTGAGAGAACCCTTTACTTAACTTTAACAGACCTTGGCATAATTAACAGGATCTTCTAGGAGGGGCCCAAGGGCTAAACTGGCCAGGAGATCAGGCTTAGCTTTTTCAGACATAGAAAATGGAGGCTCCTGGCGAGGCAGCTGTCTGACAGGATGCTGGTGCAGTGAGGAATGCTGGTGTTCATTTATTCCTTCATGTACCAGAATAAAAAGATGGCACTGCTGCACTTCTACATTTTTTTTTCTTCTTGGTGCAGATATTTACTGTCTTTATGAACAGAAAATGTTAAAAAAAAGTGCAGAAGAAATGTCTGCTAACTTACTGTCTGCTTTATTCCTTTTTCTTTCCCTACAAAGTATGTTGTGGGGATTTTTTTTAAGAGCTGAGTCTCATGAGTGCTGTCCTCAAGTTCAGTTTCCTGGTTGAAAATCTGCATAAGGTAATGTAATATTCTTCTCCAGGAAAGATTTTTTTTTTTAAATAGCATATGTAAATGAAATAAGACCAGCCCCTGGTGGTATTGACAGGATGCTGAGAAGGAAGCCGACTGTGTATTAACGTGCTTGCAGTTTAGGTCATTCTCACCGAACCCTGCAGCTCTGTGAGGTTCAGCTGCTTGGTGGAGATGACTTCTCATTCTTTCAGTGACCCTTTGTAAAATGCTATTTCATTAATGAAAAATATTTTTTTTTACAGACCTCTCTTCCCTACACTGTAGATGACACTGAATTGGTTGTATAATAGTTCTGTTTATACAGGCATAATTAAAGAAATGTGAGCAGGAATCGAGCCAATATCTGGTGTAAACATTACAATGGAAATAATCACTTTCTTTTGTGATCATTGAATTCTCTGGATCAAACTGACTTCTCCATATTTTAATCCCTTTGGGACTGGTGTGGTTTCCTTTACTTAAACTTTCAGAGAAACTTTGATTTCTATCAATTTCTTTGTTTTAGAAGTCAGGAGTTTTCATAGGAATGGGATGAGATTTCAAGGGACAGCAAACATTGCTGGAACATGGATGTGGCAAAGCAGTTTCCAGGCTTGCTGTGGCATTACATATGTTGCCCTTTTAAAAAGTTTTCTTTTGTATGAACAACTTCATTTAAAGAAACTTTATAGTTCTCTTTCGGGAACAGGAGAAAAATGATCTGGACAAAACTGATCTTCAACATCTTATGTTGTACATGATGAAATGTGGTGTTAGTTGGTAGATTTCTTCCAGAACTCATCAAGCTCCCTTATTTCACAGCTGGAAGCTTTCTTGGGATTTTGATGCATGAAGAAGAGAATGTTTTTGCCATATTCAGGAAGCAGTATGCTTTTAGTCTGCTTTCCATAGTGCTGTGTTGAAAGCAAAGCTTCTTACGGGTTCTTTTCCTTTTCACAAATAGGCATAGTAAAAGAATAAGTATCCTTCAGTGGAGTAATTGGTGGTTTCCACAAAGTGTTGTTGTTTAGAAAGTTGGTAATAAAACAGAGGAAATTCTGTCAAGCAAAAGAGTAGCAAAGGAGACAAACAGGAAATTTCATGGAGCAGGAAAATCAAGTTTGTCTGATGCCAATTTTCTTGTACCAGGTGTAGATTGATGAGCCCTTTAATGTCTATCCAGGTGGAGTAATGAACATTCAAGCCAATGTAGCTATGCTGACCTCTTTCTAGGGTCTGAATTTTGAGACTGTAATCTTTCAGCTCTTTAGTTGCACCCAACATTTTGTTACAGAATACTTCCAGAACAGTTAATAATGAGACTCTTGTAGGCCACATGTTCTGAGTATCCTCTGCCTTGTACCAAAACTGATGCACTCATTCTCATTTGTGAGTGGTGACTTACCCCTCATCTGATTAGGTGAAACCATGCATTGGAGCTACACTGTGTCTGCTATTAGCGTTCACTTCAAGTAAAAATAAAGATATTATCTGAGATAATTGGTAAAACATGGTTTTATGTTTTTGGTGACTTTAAAATTGCTTTGTATCTTAAAGGATAACTCAAGAAGGATTAAGGAAAAATATTTGGTGTGCTTTTGGATGTACATGATGCCTGAGTCCTTGCGGAGCAAAGTCTTGGTGTAATTAGATCTGTTATCATCTCCTATGGGAGCTCCTTGGGATTTTGTTCTTTGCCTTTGTGTTTCCTGTTTGCTTTGCCTTCTGGAAGTTTGCTAGCTCAAATAGATATTTAAGACAACTCTTGCCCAAGAAGCAAAGGAACAAAAGTATCAGTAAATCAAGTACATGGAAGAAGTTCTCCTTGTTGGCTGGCTGAAGTTTCAGGAGCACTGGCTTTATTAATTTTTTTCCTGTGCTTTTCATTTATTGAGAGGGTTTCCTTAGTACTAATAGCTAAAGTCTGTTAAAGGCTGAGTATTCTTTTTAATGTGTTCCATTGCTGTTGCATGTCCTTCTTGTCTCATTGCTGAATTAAAGAAGCAACACTGTGGTATAAATGCAGTGAAGTGAAGTTAGGTTTTATTTTTTTCTTTGTAGCTGATTATTCAATTATAATTTGTTATTTTGGTATGTTTTTGTTAACATCTATATTATTCTGATCTAAGACTGGATTCTTAAAAGCTGCTGCAGCCTTTAAGTGTCTCATTTACAACTGAGGAGTTGCTTAAGCCTGTAACAGAGCACTAGCAAAAGAGACCCAGCAATGCGGAATTTTCATAACTGACCTACTCTCTGTCAGGAATGGAAGAGGCAAAATATGAGGCAAGGAGATGGAGCATATGAATCCAGTAGTTCCGTGAAAAGGCTGGCTTTTGTCTTTTGTCAACACCTCCCCTCTGAGAAGAGACATAGAAAATGAGAGTACAAGAAGACACCATGTTCAAAAATACTGCAACATCTCAAAATTCCTTGTGAGCTTAATACAGTCTGCATCTTTATTTCAAGTTGCTATGTTCTGTCAGTGGTAACTGACTTCTTTTTGCCTAGGAGAAAAATGTGTAGAACAGTAAGCTTATCACTGTCAGAGTTTCAGTTCAAAGTGATAAGGGATCATGACAGTGCATTATGTTTCACTACACAAACTGTTGTCCAGTCTACTGCAGTTCACTGCACAAATAGCTATCCAGTTCATTGCTATTGCATAAGTTGAAGGTGAGCTTTTCCATTCCAGGAGGTTTTTAGCAGGTTATCTCCCAGCTTTATGGATGACATTGCAGTACAGCTGTTCTTTAACTAGTGGTAAATCCATACAGAAACTTAGATTTGCTGTAGTTCTCAGCAAATGATCTTAAGCCTGCTTTCCTATGTGCATGTCAGTGTTGGACCAGACCTAATAGAATTTGGTTTTTGGTTTAAAACAGTGACCAGTAGTGACTGTCTTGGGAATGTGTGCATAATTAGTGAATGAAACCTCTGTTGCCAGCAGCTGTATCTGCATTTTGCATTCACAATCCTTCATTGATCTTTTTTCATAATTTTTAAACTTTTTCTCTGTGTTTAAACTCTAATCTCAACTAGAGGTTAGTCTGTAATCTCACCTTGGACAGAGGGTGTTAGGTACTGTGTAGAGGAAGTATTTTCTTTTCCTTTTAAATATCCTTGGTAATTTCATTGGATGCCATCGAGTTCTTGCATTTGAAGAAGCTAAGAATAATTATACTCTGACTGCTTTTCTTTCCATTCTTCCTCCCCTGTAAATATGCCTTCAATGTATTGACTTTTAGTTGCCTTTTTCAGATAGAGGGTCCTTGTTTGAAAGGACTTGCACTTCTCTGTTCTTCCCTGTTTCCTTTCTTTGTTTGTGGGTTTGGTTTGGCGTTTTGTTTTTTGTCTTTTGCTTCTGGTTGATTTTCTGATGGAGAGAAAAGAGTTGCCACTAAAGGGTAGGACACACAGTGCATTTATGTATTTGGGTAATGGAGAGGTTTTTTTTGTTTCGATGTTATGGGTTTATAAAGTTCTTGCATTTATGGATCTAGGTGAACCATTTCCTTACACAGAGCAGAGATTGCTAGATCCAGAAACATGATTCGTTCCAAAGCCTGCATAACAACTGAAGTGCTGAAGGCCTGTAGACATAGGGCTTCTCACTGGTCACCTCCAAGGTGGGACCAGAACTGAGATTAATGAGTAGCTGTTATGCCTGAATTTGTCTGAGATGTGTGAAATAAGCCTCCATATGTGCAAATGCTTTTAATGAATGGCTTTGTTGTGCACGCTGAAGGCACCGCATGAAGCAGACTTAAGCTATGTGTCCTTTTCACACTGTGGAGTTCAAAACCACAGCATTTCCTTTCCTCCTCACTGCCTGAAATCATGTTTAGATAAGGATATTACTCATCTCCCATTGGTGCCACTTGAAGACAGAAACAGTGGATCTTGATTTCTAAATCCTATTCCTGTTGTTGTGTATACCAGTTTTCCAGAGAGAAAATTGTCTTCCTCTCCTCTAGCTTTTATGCCTGTCCCCTGAAGTGGATTTAGTAATCTGTCTATACCTAAAGAAATAATGAATTTATCCTTAAGTGCCAGAGATTTGTTTTCCTAGCAGTTAAGTAACTCAAATTAGAGAGTACACATCAGGGAAGGAAAAAAAAAGGCACTGTGCTGAACCCTGGAAGGGTGAAACAAGACACATTTCAGCCAGATTTTGTACTGCTTCTGGCACACTTGCAGGAGTCATACACAATTGGTTCAGGTATATTTCTGTCTGTGTGTGTATGTCTTAGTATTCTTCTGTTAACACTAGCAGCTGAGTAGAGAAACAGAGTATTAGGACTAGTGGTGGAAAGTTGAGAATGTCTTCACTAAAGTAATGCCAGAGAAGTTTGTCACTGGAATCTCTCCAGTGGAAGGATGTTGAAAGAAAGGGCAGTCAGTGAAATGGAAGAAAGAAGAAGGAATTTTAAGTAGCATATAAAGGGAAGTGGGAGGTCATTTTTGTTTTCTCTAATTATGATTTCAGGAGAGTAACTGGCTGCAAAATTAGTTAATTATCTTGTGTTTTTTTGGAAACTCCTATGCTTTTTCTGAAGACACCAGAAGTGCTTTTGCTTCATAAATCTAGTTAAATCAAAGAGCTTTCATTATATTACAGAACTCTATAAATTGATGTCACAACTTGAGAAGAACACTTTAATCTGCAAGCACTTAAGAACACTGCCACTTTGAGAACCATGCAAGACATTAGTAGCTGGCTTGTTCAACTTCTTTCAGCTTTCATGCTGACACATACCATATTGAAGACATGGGTTGTTTGTATAATACTTGGTTTGATCTTTTTTCCTGGTACTTTCAGTACTGTTGAATCAATCAAAGGAAGTTATTGCTCTGTTGGGCATTAGCATACATTTAGGTATTTCTGCATTAAGAGCTGTTCACAGAGGAAAAGGCTTTTATGTCAAAAGGAAAGTAAACAGTATGACTGCTGCTGCTTTGAGCTGTGCCATTCCTTCTGACCCACATGTGTTTGAAAGCCAGCCTCTTGGTACTAGCAGTTATTCCAGTTTGGGCCACATTGTCATGAACGAGTACCTCTTCTCCCTCCTCTTTGAATTTTCAATTCCTTTAGATTTTGACAACTGTGTGAATGCTACAGATAGGGGAAGGACTCTCAGTTGCTGTTGTGATGGTTTGCTTCATTCATTGATTAGCATGCAGAGCTGAGCTGACTTCTTTATCTACTGCTACAGTCTACTGAGAATAGCAATGCTAAGACAGTTGCTAGTGCTGAATATTCATAATTTGTGCATGGCATATGGATGTAACTTCCCTTGGAAACTTTTTCACATGAAGTTATGGGGAAAACCCAGTTCTACAGAGGACTGACTAATCATCTGGACCTTTTTCAAGCCTCATTAAATTCCATGAAGGATTAGTTTTTTGACTGGGTTTGCAGTGATTAGTGTCAGCTACTAAATTAAGTAAAGAGCCACTTAAAATGCATCTGTGCCTCTTCTAATGTCTTACTTAATGCTATTTTATAAATGTCACCGATAAGTAGTGAAGCACAGGAAGAGATAGAAAGGAATAAAAGTGTCTGAGATATAAAAGGCTGGGAAATCTTATTGTAGAAGTTAGCATTGAATATGGTAATAGTGGACCAATTTAACTAAAAGAGGTTTTGTTCTTCTTGAACCCTCTGTCTTTTCATCAGCCTTACTTGTAAATGTATGTGACATTGCATATAGGAAGATTCCAACTCAAATATATATGCTTCAGTTTTGTAGAAACAAGGGTAACAGTCATCTTTCAGTTCACCTACTTATTCAAGCTCAGTTTTCTTAAATTGCAAGAATTCGATCTCCTTTTCCTTTATCTAGCAAAGGTAAAGCAAAGCAACTAGAAATGTCTGTTACTACAAGGTCTTTCTTTGAAAAGTAGGTTTTGATCAGGCATCATGATCAAATGAGATGAAGTTGTTAATTTTTGCTCGATTTGTAAATAGTAATGTGTGGAGAGTGCTAAAAATGTAAGTGCTTGAGAACTGGCCATCTTGGAAACAATCTTTACCTTGTGGAACTCTTAGGTGGATTGGAGAAGTTTCTGTTGAGTCTGCCCTGGCTGTTGAGCTTTCTCAAGGGATGTTAGTTTCTTTTGATGGATTGGCTTTTCTGCCAGATGTTTAGGATTTTTTTTAAACAGAGAAGTCTATGGCATAAAAATAACCAAGGAATTTTATAGTGTCTAAAATAAGAACTATTAACTTTATAAACTGTCAGGTCTAATGTATCCACTGCTAATATACAGAAATTTCAAGATGAAGAAATTATGCACAAAGTTATTTACACAACTTCAATACCAGTGGGTTATTCAGACAAGAGAAAGGGAATGATGTGATGGTGCTGATGGATGAGGAAAAGACAAGGCTTTTACCTGGGGAAGATGCTCCAATAACATGGCAAGAAGACCACAAGCAAGGGAAGAAGAAGAGGTCACTTCTCTACTGCAGTGCCCAGTTACGCTGTGTCTCACTGGATATCTGCAGCACATGAGCTAAGTGAGCTAATGTGGAACTGGGTCCTCGCTGTGTGACAGAATGACACAGTAACCGTCTTCAGGGACTGTTTCAGTCTTTTACTAGGGAAAAGCCTCTGTTGTCACTAAACTGAGATTTCAGGTGTAGGTCTAGATGTTCTCTGTCTGTGGCCGTTGGCCTGTGTTTTGTTGTTGGATGTGACAGGAAGCTCTTCAGCTAACTCTGTGTTATGCAGTATTATTGTTAAACTGCTCCTTACATTCAGAAGCTCAGGTGACACAACCTCCTCTTACATGTTATGTGTTTTAGACCCAGACTTGGTAATTCTGTGCTGGGCTCTTTACTGTACAATGGATGTTAACTCCCCTTTGCTGAGGGAAGGACTGATAATGACTTGTATCTCTGTCCTGGTCACACTTGTGTCCTGGTTCACTTCCCTAGTGCTTGGTGCACCTTGATCACGCTAAAGGTGTTTTTGTGGCTCACAGGGACCCTGATGCCCACCATAACCAGATTATGGGCTGACGATTTCCAAGCCTGCATTAGTATGTTGGGTTATTCTTTTCCAAGATGTGGACCTTAGTCCTTTTCTGTCTGAATATGTGATGCTTGTTAGCTCAGTCCCCGATTTTCTGAGGGTTCCTTTCAATAAAAGCCCTTTGATTCCTTGTAATCCAGTCCCCCTAGGTTCAGCATCATCTTTGGACCTGCTGAGGGTATTCCTTTTGGCAACATCTGGGTTATTGATGATGTTGAGCAGGATGGTACCTCAGACCACTGCCATTTTGACACTGAAAGTGTGTCCTTATTCCTGTGAATTTTTTTCTTCATCGTATGATGTATTAGTTATGTCTCTAATATGTTAAAACTTTGGGCTCTTAGGCTAATTGCTCTTCCCTGCACCAACACGTTGGTTTGTGTTTGAAGTGTGAACATGTATAAAAGCTGTACTCCTGAAAATTAAGTGGCAGGGCATCTACAGTGCTATTATACCCAAGTGCATGTAGAGAATAAGCAGTTTTTCTGTTCTGTTTAAATTATGTTGATTTTTTTTACATTCAGAGAATTTTGGAGTTCACTTTATTTACATTCAATGTGTTTTTACAGGTTTGATTTTTAAATTTTTTTTTTATCCAAATTGCTAACTTTGATTTTTGAGTCATAGTCAAGTATGAGTTTAAAGGTAATTAGTAGTCGGTGATCTTGATGGTTTTTCCATTATACTCATGGGAGAGTTGCTCATATAATCTCTCCCCATCTTCTTGAAATGAGTGTTTTGATCACTTTCATGTTATATTAGAGTAGCTGTGACCTCCTGGAGTGTTGTGTTTTTGATTATACCTTGAACATTACTGCCAGCAAACTCCTGGCAAGGCTACTTCTGACCCTGTTTGAAGAAATGGTGTAGAGAGAATTGTATAGAGGTGTACAAAGTGTATTCACTTCTAAAAGTCTTAGTTTAACAAAAGGAAAGCCCCGAAGGTGTGTGCTGGTAGTCCAGCCAAGCCTCTTTGGCTGTGCCATGCAAACTCTTATGGTGGATTCTCCTGCCAAGCTGTCATCACCAAAACAATTGGCACATCTCATTTTAGGAGGCTTGAGATCAGCCTCTTGTGTATTGTCTCCCTCTGTCCCCCTCCACTTCTCAGGCTCTCAGGCATGGTTTGTTTAAAGGTGCACCTTGTATCCTGCAGTGTGGGCCAGCTTGTAGAAGGCATTCATTTTATGTCTACCAAGTCTGTTGAATTTGAGCACTTTTCACATTACCACATCTGTGTTCCACTTCTGCAGTGTGTCTTGAGATCTTGCTTTCCAGTTGCCAGATCATAATTGAACTTGGGGCTCATTTTTTACCTCAATATCTGCTTGGCTATAGCATTTTTCAGTGTGTTGTATTTGAAAATGAACTGCTGTTACCTGCATTTTGCCTGTATGTGAAACATATGATCTTATCAACTTCTGATATATCCTAAAGAGATTTTAGTGAATTTAGGCTTCCAAATCTTAGCTTTTAACCGAAAGATAAAACATACTGTCTTGAATTGACCATTGACTGCATGCTGCTACAAAAGCCATATTATTAAGTCAGGTGTGGGTGCATAGGCTCAGAGCTGTTCTCTAGACAGAAGTTACTGTAAGCTGACCTGCTTTTCATGGCTGGATTTAAAAAGGAAAGTATCAGCTTAGCTGTACTGATATGCTCTGGTACTCATGGAGAGTATCCTATCTAATTTACAAGAGCTGCTTTTCTGTTTCCTTTAGAGCCCACAAGTTTTTCAGCATTGGCAACTCATCATTTTTCCTCCCAGGTTTTTTTTTGCTTCTAATCTTGTTTAAGTCATGAAGAGCACCAGCAAGTACAGTTCAACTTCAAGCAATTCTTTTCTTGTCTCAATTTTTATGGTGTCTTTTTAAGGGGGTGTTTCATGTGGTCTGGTTTATTTAGTTCTTTGAGTTGTAGCTGAGGTGACCTAGGTGTTATGCTAGCAATAAATAATAAGATAGCTCTGTCTGATACTTCAAATTCCTTTAATGCTTGTGACTTGGATGTGGTCAAATCAAGTATTGCTGTGGCACTAATAGTCTGAAGAAGCCCGGTGCTTAAAAATCATTGTAGCAGTGGGAAAACAACTGTCTTCTAAGGCTGATTTGTTAAAGAAGTGTGTCTGGGAAAAATGTGCTCTCCTCTGGCCTCAGTAATGTGCTGGTAGTTCACACTGCCTCTCAGTTGCCCAACAGTTCCCCTTAAAAGACCACAAGTTAATGGGAAAGGGCTTATTATGATGCCTGCTGGAATGTTTCTAAGCTGGTTTTCTGCCCAGGGAACAAGGTCCTTCTGCCAGCTTTCAGGAGAAAGTTGACATAAATGCACCTATTTTTCTCCATGCTGTTTAAAAGCTCCTTAAGTATAATTATTCCTGTTCCCTGACGTAAAAAGAGTGGTGGAAGGTATGATTGCTCTTGGCAATTTAGCACTAATTGAGCATGTCCTGTGGTAGGTGGACATGTATGTTAATCAACAGGAACTGCAGTGTTTTATGTTCTTTCTGTTAAGATGAAAATGCTTGACGTTCTGAAGACCTGGCTCCTACTTCTGTGTTCTTAGCCTAACTCAGGGAGCAAAATCTTTGGCCTAGTTTGTTATATCGAGTAAAACATTTGTGCTTTTTTAAACTGTTTGTACTTCACAGAACCCAGTCATGTGTTAAGCTCTGTCTGTGCTGATATGGAAGATCCTGTGGTTAGGAATATGGATGAGAAGCTGAAAGTCATACGTGGAAAAGAAAAGCAGTTGTCAGAGTTGAAACAAATTCAGGGAATCAAAGCTGCAATTTCTTTGAGCCATTTTGTGTCAAAACTCTTGCAGATCCCTTTCACTAACTGCAAGGTAGCCAACTTGGAGCTTTCAAGAGACATAAATCTGAAGTCAACATAGGTTTGAGAAAGGAAGAAATTGAGTTTTGTTAGGCTTTTCCTTGTGTTCTAAGCATTTCAGGGTGTGTGTGTATATATATACTGTTAATAAGAGCTCTAAGGAGCAAGTATTGACCTTGGACTGTTCATCCTGTACTGTTGAAGTACTCCTAGACTGCACCAAAATGCCTGCACAAGCTTCTGGGGAGAGTCTACTCAGGCAGTGTGGCAGAGGTGAGACTGGATTTGTTGGCCTCCTTCTGCCTAGTAGTTGCCCACACTCTTGCTTACTCCTCATGTGACAAGGGTGATGCGTGGCTTTGGTGTTATGTGCTCTTTTCAGCAAGATTCCTCTTCCTTGGAAGGTATTGCCAGTCAAGGGTACCAACTGGGAGCAACAGGGCACCAGGATGTGCTGTGCTCACTCTGCCATCTGCTCTTATGTTTTGCTCTTACAGAAGCAGCTGTTACTTATCAGTGTTGTTTTCACAAACCACAGGACAGTTCTGTATCTTAAACAAGATATGTGTATATATTGAACCATATGCTTGAGGGTTACAGGTTATCCAAGACTGTGGCTGTGTTAGTGCCTGGCCATGTTCAGGGATGTTGATACTGTATCTTCTTGATGTAGTCTTGGTCATGTTAACTTAGAGTGTAGGTTGTGGATAAAGACTGCAAAATCACTCCCTTGCCCTGGGTGCTGTATTTTAATGCCGTGATTTAACCACGGGCTTAGTGAATAACTGACTTTGCTAAGAAAAGAGTGAGGAGGGGAAGAAGGAAAAATTAAGAAGTGATGTTCTAAAGCAGTGTTGCTTGTATTGAGTCTGAGGTTAGAGTTAGTGTCAAGTTCCTTTCTTGCAGCTTGGGTTTGGGAACAGTGAGAATGCTGTGAGTTCTGCTGTTAGTTAATACCTAACCTGGCTTTGGATGAAACAAAGATTTAATAGTTGACCCAGAGTGGCCAATCCTAGTCAGACTTTCAGTTGTCTGTGGCTTTCCTATGTAAAAGTAGTTTTGTTTGTTTTGT
>VWZN01021043.1:158471-171333 GCA_013396955.1 Regulus satrapa | reverse complement strand
AGGTTGAGGGGTTGGGTTTTCTGGGGGTTTAGTTTGTTTTTTAATCTTAGTGAGAGCAGCCTGTTTCTCAACTTTCCTAGCTGTGGAGTGATTATGGAAAACAGAATATTAGTTATTTAAAAAACAAAAAAACCCAAACAAAAACCCAGTAAAAAAGGCACAAAAAACCCATAAACTACTGATTTAGGGGCTTTGCAAGCATTTTGATCAACAGAGACTGAACTGAAGAGAAGGGTGGGAAATTTGCCTTTTGGTGGTCTGTAATAGAAAATTTGGGACCTCACCTCTCTTCCCTGATACATGATGACCCTGATTTTTCAAGTGTTCTGAGAGTTTTGAAATGGAAAAGTTCTCATTTTTACGGATGTGGCACTTTGACTTAGGATAGTGAGTCCTCTACATGATTGCAGCCCTGTTATGATAATTACTGGGCAAAATGCCCTGCTTCAGGTTGTGTCTGTCTTGTCTGTTCCAGGAGCATGTAATTCAGAGATGCTAGGTTTTTGAACATGCATTTGCAAGTTGATAATTCATATGTGTTTTTATATTAAATTCCAGTAAACACTTCATAGAGAGGGAGAAAAATAAATCATCTGGAGTTACTAGAATTCAGAAGGAAAAAATCTGTCTGCGCTTATAATGCTGCTGAAATAGCAATCTCTTTCAAATGTACTAGCTACATCTAGCTACATATCCCTTCATCTTTCTTCCATGTCAGTGTTTGTAGTTTGTTTCTTAGGTATATGATCTTGAGAGCAGCAGTAATGGTGTCCAAAGCTGCTCTGTTTTATGTTTCTGAACTGTAGTTGAGTGGAGGAGCAGAGGACCTGTCAGGCTCCTGAAAGGAGGTTATCAGGAGGTGCATGCAGCTCATTCTCTTCTCACAGGTGGCAAATGACGGGACAAGAAAAAGTGGCCTCAAGTTGGACAGGGGAAATTTAGATGGGATATTAGGGGGAAAAAAAAAGTAATCACTGCAAGTGTGGTCAGGCATTGAAACAGGCTGCCCAGGGAAGTGGTTGAGTTACTATCCTTGGAGGTATTTAGAATGTGTAGATGCGGTGCTTAGGGGCTTGGTTTAGTGGAGGCCTTGGCAGTGCTGATGGTTGGGCTTGATCATCTTGAATATCTTTTCCAACTTTAATGATTCTGTGATTCCATGGCGGCCGTGGATGTGGCATGGCTGATGCTCTCACGGTATTGCTGTTTCTAGAGGTGGGTGCTCACTGCGGCTGTTCCAATTGACCTTTTGGTTTCATCACAGGGCAAAGGCTTGCTAACTGGCGTGGTGTGCTTATTAATTGACAGTGTCAATCATCACTAAATTTCATCATGGGCTGTAACATTGTGTAAACAGCTCTGCTATGTGAAATATACAGCTGCAGACACTGTGTGCATGTCCTCAAGGTTATAAAAGGACTAATCTGTGTCTTTTGCAGATGGAATTTTTTTTGCTCTGTCATTAGAAAAAAACTGGTTTCTGTGTTGCATGAGAACTGCTCCGGCTGATTAGCATGGAAATGAATGTGCCTTAATCAGCTTGGGGTGAGGGAAGCTCAAAATTAATTTGATGTATTAGTTTCATTTAAAAACATATAGCTGTTGCCACTAGTGACCGTTATAGTTAAAAATGCAAAGCAGTCTTTCATTCAGCACTGTGTTTATGCCAACTCATCACTTTGCAAATAATTTTTTTTTTCAAACCAGATTTTCAGTGTTTAATCTTTGCCCCATAAAGCAGACTGGGGGAAGGGCAATCAAGACAGAAACATGCAGGGAGGGATATCAAAGAGGAAGAAGATGCTGACTTGGAACTTAACCCTGTGCTCCCTGGAACATTGTGTTTGTTATACTGCTTAATACCTTGAATCCAGCTTATAAAGAGATTATTTCTTAGCCCTTGTGCTCTGAGGATCATTTCACTCGCAACTGTGAAAGGCAAATGAGTTATTGAAATATGAAATGCAAGTGAGAAATTCTCTAGTGATACATATGTTATAAAACCCCTATGTAATTAGCAAAAACTTTTTTTATGTGTGTGTGGCAAAAAGACACTAAATTAATTTGTGTTCTTCCTGTTCAGAAGACTGTAGAATTCAGGGCCTTTGTTGCTAGAAAGAGAGCTTTATATTAAGAAGGCATATCTAATCTATCATAATGGTTACCAAAGCAGTTCCTTCTGCATCACTTAAGTTTAAAAAGTGCCCCGTGTCTGGTGAGCACATATGTAGAAGTGTGCATGTATTTTGACTTAGAGCCCTGCTAGGCATCAAAAATATCCTGTTTGGGATAACCTGAGTTTAGAGGTAGTATATGTTGCTCAAAAAGTCAGGTGTGTGACTGTTACATCAGAGAGACTGAAAAACTGAAGGAAGATTTTTTTTTTTTCATGTTTATTATAAGGTGAAATGAGACTCTCGATGATAGGTGAAATAGAATGTAAGACTCCTTAAAATTAAAACAAACAGACTTAAACTGATCTGATAAATTTGGATGAGTGAAGCATTGGAAGGACTGTCTGCTCAGGAAAATAATTAAGTATGGTAAAGTGAGACTGTAAATGAAACTGCAAAGGATGATAAAGTTGAGGTGGTCCTTAGAGAAGCCAGTAGAGGTTTGGTAAGGCTTCTGGATGTCTGTTCAGAAGAGATGGGACTATAGTAAAGTATTAGCAAGATGCTGGAAGCAGAGTCAAGTGAGGATTTTAAAAGAAGGAGGTATATCAGTCTGTTCAGCATCAGATGGCTGCATCAGGAGGGAGCAGACATTCTACCTTACCAGAAAACAGGAGAGCAGAAGCCTGTGCAGTTGATTAACTTAAAGGTTTTTAGCGTTGCAGTAATGTAAAAGAAGGGCTTAATCCTGGCAAATGTTATGACTTTGTCATGTGAACCACTTAGCTTTAACTCTCTTTACCTTGGTTGAGAGAAAACAGCAGTTTTACGATGAGATCAGCTACAACCTTAAAAGTACATGTCTAAAGCCAGATTAATTTGACTCTAGAAGTGCCTGTTTCTCTCTGACTATAAAGGGAGTGTGGCGTTATTAGTACAGATGGAGATGTCTCCATTGAAAACACTTCTATGTAGCTGGATGAATTCCTTTCCTTTCCTGCTCTTTCTGAAGGTGGAATTATCCCATCAGTTCACTCAGTGCTGACTCTGAAAATGTAAGTACTGCACCAGAGCCTGTCCTATGAAAGTTGGCAGCAGGGGAAAGGAAGTTCAGAGAAATTAATGTAAAGCATTCAATGGAAGGCATATTTTGAGTCAATGTGATGTGTGCTTTTGTTCACTATTCTTGGGGGGTTACTGTGTCATTGTAAGATTATCCAAGATATTTCGGGGCATCATGACTGCAATTCAGGCCTAACCCTTGTTCAGATGACATGTGCTTGAAATCTGCAGGATGGTGTGTGTCAGGAGAAATCAACTGCATAATTAAGAACTGCTAAATATAATGTCATGGTAATGTTCTTTTCTGAGTATTACTTTCAGTGGTGTGTTGATGTCACTTGTGTTTTTTGGTTTGGTTGTTTTAAGCTTTTGTTTGTTTGTTTGTTTGTTTTGATTTGTTTTTGGGAAGCAATGCTTATACTTCTGACAATGTGATTCATAGCTCAGCTTTCTGGGCTGTCTCTGATCTGCCTATTCTGCAGATGAGGTCACTGAGCTTTTTTGATGTACTAGTGCGTTTTATGATAGAACAGGGTAAAATCATGTTCATTGCAATAAAGGTGAACTCTTAAGGGCCTTTTGTGTTGCATTAACAAGGCATTTCAAGGAAGTAGGATATCAATTTCATGTTTCATGTTAAAGACATTAATGTCTTTGTGTTTATGCATGTTATGGCATGGAAGCAGAAAAAGGTAATACTTGAATGATTTCCTTCCTTGCCTTCCTCTTTTCACAAATAAACATGAAAATTACAAGAGCATGAGTGAGAATGTCTTCAGAATGTTTTGTATTGAATTGGAAGCATGGAAAGCATGTAATCTTCAACAGAAACTCTTTAGTCTCCTTGCTTTTTGTGAAGGGGATCCACAAAAAAATCCCCAGAAAACCCAACACATGTGGCAGAACCCAGGAGATGGCTCGCAGTAGTATCAAATTGTGCCTTGCTTAGGTATGGAAGAGCTTGTGGGTTTGCCTCTTTTCATAGCCTTCATCATGGTAAGATGGTCTGGATATAAACTGGTCTCAAAAATTACGTAGTATTTTTCTCTCTCTCTCTCTATATATATATATCTTATGAATAAAAGGACTCCAGTGGGATTTGCTTACTTGGTTTTTATTGATCATGTATCTTTTTATAAACAATTGTTAGTCTCATTTGCTAGTTCTGTAGCAGGGCCCTGTCTTTATTTGGTCCTTTAGACTCAAATGGAATAAAGAAAACTAATTTTCTGAAATACTGGGTTTTTGTATCCCATCTGGGCTTATGTCCATACACTTTGAATCATCTGCAGTGTTGCAGCTGTAGTTTAAGGGCCTTGTGTGAGAATTATTGTTTGTGGTTGCCATCAGTTGCTGTCATACATCTGTAACTGCAATAAATGCGGGTATGCGTAGGGACAGAATTAAGAAAACTGTTTATCACTACCTACAGACAAGATCTTAGGGAGTGTAGCTGATGGATGTCACACAGTGATGCTTGTGCTGATCCTCTCCTTCCTATTGTATTTGTGACTGCACCCTTCTTGATATATTAGATGCACTCTGGGAATAAGTGGGATAGCTTGTAGATTGCACAAAGTGTGCAGTATGGTAATTGGTTCTTTTAATTTAGTTGAAGTACATAAAAAAATTAAGTCCAAGTTCTATTGCATTGCTTTGCTTGGTTAAAATTGATGGTTTTGTGTTTCGACTTTAGAGGTTTTAAAAAACTTTGGTACCAAAATGCGCTTGTAAATAACGTGTTTGATACTTACTTTAAAGTATCACCACTTCACTGTTGGCTTGGGGTTTTTTGTAGTTGTTGGCTTTTTGGTGAAATATTTGGTGGGATGTTTGGTTTTCTTTGGTGAAGCTTTTCACTAAATTATGACAGGATTTTTTAATTGCTCTGGTTGTTCCATGTAATATTCCTGATTTAAAAATTTTGAACTGAAAGATCTTTTATCATGCTTAAATTCTCGTAAAAAAATAGTCAGCCTGATCAAACCTCCCAGTTTGAGTGGAATTGTAGAACATCTCAAGTTTGAAAGCAGACACAAGTCCTGCTCCTTACACTTAAGACAAGGTCATACAAGTAGAACTTTTCTGAACAGACAAAGCATATCAGGTAAGAATTTTGCTTGTAAAAGTGGCTAAAGAAACAAATGCAAACTAAGTATTTAAAGCCATTGGCACCTGATCTGCAGAGGACAGTGGGAAGCCACTGGCATGCTCATTGGAAATGATCTGTGTTACTGCTCTGTACTATGCCCTGTACTATTTTTCCATGAGCCTCCTCAAAGTTCAAAAGGGACCTTAAAGTATTTACTGATGTAACAAATACTGTGTGTTGTTACCTGAAAACTCTTTATCACCTGCTTCCTTCCACTGTTTCCTTATGAATTTAAGTAATCTAAGGACAATTAGTTCTGTATCTTTCTGAGAACCCCTGGCTCTGGGCTGCATTTCTCTCCTAACTTGTTCACAAGGTGTGGTTCTTTGTGCCCTCTATTGCTTCTAGCCATCCCGCTACAGAGGAAGCAATGTGATATGAAGGCATCAGTCATCTTCTTCAGGATGAAAAGGACTTTCTGTATCAATCCATTAAAGGTGCTGATAAAGACTAAGCAGGTTTTAGAATAACAAAGACCTTCGGCTTTCTGTATTAACTTTTACTTTCTTGTGAGCAAGGCTACGAGAAGCAACTCCTAGAGGTGGGCAAGGAGCAACTCTGCTGTGTGGCTGACACTTAACTTCATGTATCCCTGCCATCATCTATGGACACTTTATATTGCACAGCCAGATGCTGAATGATAGGCACCTTATAAAGGCTAAGTCTTGACCTCAGGCTCTCTTGTAGCCTACGTAGGCTAAATTCAGATTGTCAGGGAAAGAGTTTGAGCAAAAATCTGAAGACTCCATCTTGTCAGACCATTGTGGTACTTGGAACCTGACTTCTTTTTTTCCCTCAAGGATGTGTAAAGAGAATCAATTTGTTGTTCAAGACATTTCTAAGCAGAGGCAATAAAAATAATTTTGTAGTAAGTGAAAATGATTTAGTGTATTCTTGAGTGGCACTCAGAGAACCTTTTAAGAAGCACTGCTGTCTGACCAGGGAATACATACAAGAGTAAGCAGAAGATTTTTATGCAACTGATGCTTTATTCATATCTTAATTCTTATTTGAGTGTATATCCAGGCAAGGCTTACATCCTGATTCTGTTGCAATGAGCTCTGCAGTGAAAGCCAGGGATCTTCCCACCAAGTGATATGTAACTATTCTGTCACTGCAGAATTTTTTTTCAAAGAAGTTAGTTCTTTCCTCGTGCTTTTTCCCTTGAACTCATGCATATGTCTGTAATCTTTGTGAACTTGGCTACACCTGGGGGAGCTGCATTTTAATAGTATCCTGTGCTCTAATTTTCAATTCCTATAGACAGCTTATCAAATGTGCAGAATTGTACCACAGCTCTGTTCATCTGGCTAAGGGGCTTAATGTCACCTTATGCAGTGTGTTGGGTACCAAACAGATTATAAGGAGCAAAAGAGGTTTGGAGGCTGAGTCAGTGAACTAGGGGAGGAGAGGTGTAAAACCCTCCAGGAAATCAGTAATCATCTCAATTTCCAGTTTTTGTAGCTAATATACTGTGTGCAGCAAAATGTTCTCTGGAGATGCTTGCTGTTGAGGTGTCAATGAGGGTGCTTGTTATAGAGCGGCTGTTTAGGAGAAATGGCTGCAATCAAGTAACACGTTGTGCTGAAATCTTGTCTTAGATTTCATCTTCTTAAACCAAGTCCATAAATATTTGCGGCATTTAAAATGCACATATAGCATTTCTGGTTGTTCATTTAGCCTTACTAAGCATAAAGGATGTTAAACATTAACTGGTGCAATGTAACTTCATTTGGTCAAGACAGTAAGTGCGTACTCTGTGTACATATGTAGCTGATAAATGCATTTTTATGGAGACCTTCCCTTGACTTGCCAAATAATGGGTCACTAATTGCTAAGTTGACTACAAATCTGGAACCACACCTACACAGTAGGCACAGAAGCGAACACAGGCTGCATTAGCTTGCTCGACATGTTCCAGCTATACTGCTCTAGACCAAGCTTGAGCATCTCTGCCACATTCTGGTCATGTCTGAAGTGTCTGTAGACAAGCTGCTATCTTAAACTACATAGTCAGAGATTCTGTTCACATTTAGTTTTTTTTCCTTCCCCTGCTCTTCTAAGTATATTTGAAAACTGGGCACTTCTTAGATATTTCTATTGCTATGTAACTGAGAAGTAATTGAACACAAGTTGAAATTCCAAGAGAAGTGTATGTCTGAGAAGGCTGTTAGCAGATCTGTGCATTGCTTTGCAGTGAAGAAATAATTGCATAAGGGGACTGCCAAAAGTATATGGTTTTGTGTACTAGAGGTGCCCCTAGGGCTGGTAATAGGGGTCTGTGCACTTATCCAACACAAACCTCCAAGCCACAAGTGGCCTCAAGTTCCTCTGGAGTTTCCATTTTATAGCTTGAAGTCCCTTTGACTCTTTGCTCCATGCTTTAGTATTTTATTACGTGAGTACTGGGAGAGAGGGAGGAGCATGTGTGTGCATGTATGAGAGAAAAGTTAGAATTGGGTGTAGATGATGCTCAGAGGTGATTTATAATTAAAAGCCAACACCTTTTGTGCTCCATAGGTTGGTGTGTTGGGGGTTTGTGTTGGTAATTTAACTGAGCCTCTACTGTGTCAAGTGGGGTTTTCACTGCCAGGTAGTGGAGTGCTTAATAGATCTATCTGATGGTATTAAGTGAATTTTATGGTTTAGTCAACTTTTTCCTGTATTTTGCTTTTAGGAATGGGACAGCTGCTAGACTTCTCAGGTGATTTAGTTCATATGTGAAGTTTGGGCTTAGCAAGTTTCTTTTTCCACAGATTACTTGTCAAGTTATTTTAAGAGTGATTTACTAATAAAATACCTTTTTAGGTATTTACTAAACTAAATCAAGGCTATAAAGCATAATGCTGCACTCCACTTTTTTTTAATTAGCAGTGATCTAGATGGATGTATTAAATGGCTATTTAACTTGCTCTCGCAGGATATCAACTCCGGGGGAAAAAAAAAAGCCATGTAAAAAACCTCTGTCTCTCCTATTTTCCAAGCTCCCTTTTATCCCTGTATTCTAATAGTAAAGCTTTTAGATATCAGTTTTGGGGTTTTTTTTGGTTTTTTTTTTTTTTTCTTGTTTGGTTTTTTTTGGTTTTTTTTTTTTTTTTGAGTGGTATGTGTCTGATTTCAGATGTGGAAAACTTTTGTCTAAAGCTTTATTTAAGGAAATACAAAATAATTTGGAACTTTAACTAAAACTGATGGTGAAAGGAATTAAGGTTGTTTGTACAGATGGGGTTAGAATGGAAATATTTAATCTACATGTAGGTATTTCAAAAATACCTCATATGATTTGGTAACCTGATCTACCTTTTCCATGGCAAAAGGGCATTTTGGATGTCTTATCCAATATGAAAACCTAGTCCTGAGTATTTTTCCTTTTTTGCCTGGTTTAGACCAGTTCAACTGCAAATTCCATTAATTTTTACTGACCTGCAACTATATAAAATGAGAGAAGAATCAGGTTAAAGTAACTCCCAATAAATGTGATAAGGGGGTTCAGGTATCATGGAGTCAGTCTTTTGCTTTTGAGTTGCAATCGAGTAACATCATCCCTGAGGTCAGAGTTGCGCCAGCACATAAGACGTATGAGAGATCAGGAAGTGGCCTTGTCCTTTCTGATCTGACCTGCATAGTCTGAGATTGGAAAGATGGCCTGGCAAATGGAGAGGTCAGCTGGAGGAGGGAATAGAATCATTAAGGTTGGCAAAGTCTTCCAAGATAATTCTAACTGATAAGTCTACCACTAAATTATGTCCTTCAGTGCTGCATCTACATGACTTTTAAATACCTCTGGGGATGGTGACTCCACCACTTCCCTGGGTAGCCTGTTTCAATACTGGTCAACCTTTTCCCTTTATTTTTTCCTTGTATCCATTCTAAACCTCCCCTGTTTACAACTTGAAGCTATTTCTTCTTGCTATTATCATCTTTTACCTGCAGCAAGACACTCCTCCCCTTTGGTACCACATTTTTTGTCGTGGTTGCAGAGGGTGATTAGGTATGTACCACGGACTCTTTCTCCAGTCTGAACAATCAAAACTCCCCCAGCTGTCCTCATAAGAAAGGAAACCTTTCTCCAGCTCCATTGCCCTTTTCTGGACATGCCCCAGCATCTCAGTTGTTTCTCCTGAATAGAGGGACCCAAAACTGAACTCAGGGTGTGGCCTCACCAGTGCCCAGTACAGGGGGATGATCACTGCACTGGTCCTGCTGGCCACATCTTTGCTGACCCAGGCCAGGATGACATTGGCCTTCTTGGCCACCTGGGCACACGCAGGATCATGTTCAGGTGTTACTGCCCAGCATCCCCAGATCCTTTTCTCACCAGGCAGCTTCTCTGCCAGTCGTTGCCTGGGGTTGTTGTGACCCCTGTGCAGGATCCAGTAGTTGACCTTGTTGAACCTCATACAACTGCCTGTGATCCATCCAGCCTGTCCAGATCCCTCTGCAGGAGCTTTCCTGCCCTCCAGCTGATCAATGTTCTTAGCCAACTTGGTGTCATCTGCAGAATGACTTAGGGTGTACTCAGTCCACTCATTGAGATCATTGATGAAGATGTTAAACACAACCAGTTTAATAATAAAGTAAGCCCATGGTATCTTTTGCAAACCATTGAAAATGTCTCTGAAGGTATTTGTGGTCGTTCTCCTTCTGGATGGTGATGACAGGAGGCAGGGAAGCGGGTGCTGTTAATCTGTAAGTTGTCATGGTTGAAGGGGAAACTCCCTTTGATGTTACCATTATAATATCACTGGTGTTATGCCAGTTAGGAGGGGCTGGGTAGGGAAAACAAAGCTTTGAAAACTTACATATAGATTTGGTCTCTTTTGCATCAATGATCAGTTAGTAGGTAAATGTGAAACTATTTTTAAAGCTACTTTTTCTTCTGAAATAGTTTGGCATGGGTTCTGAAGCTTAGTTGTTGAATAAAGGAACTTTCCAGCAACTGCCTTTGATTACTTCTAAATGTAGGTTACAGCTGTTCTTTTGGGAAAGGCACATAGCTCAGCATGTAAGAAACTGACACCTTTTTCTCTCCTTTTCAGAGTATCTCCTCTACAGAAGTCTGAAATAGTAGACATGGTCAAGAAACACGTCAATGCTATAACACTTGCCATTGGGGATGGTGCCAATGACGTGGGAATGATCCAGACAGCTCACGTTGGAGTGGGGATCAGTGGCAATGAGGGCATGCAGGCAACCAATTGCTCGGATTATGCCATTGCACAGGTCAGATGCAAGAATGAACAACTGCTCATCCCATGGGAAATGCACTCTGTGGCCATGTAATGCTTGATTGGCTTCTTCTAGCCTTCAAGCTAGAAGCATCTCTGATTGCTTCCTTTTCCAGGCAGCAGTCTAGAATGTATTTTGGGTATTTGTTATGATTTTGATTCTTCAGGTGGAGCAACATTCCACCTCTCTTCCAGGTTCTAGTTTCCTCCTGTCAACTGTACAGTATCTTAGTTCTTCACGGACCGGGAAATCAATTTCTGTGATGCTTCTGTTAATACACCTTTAAGTAACAGATCTTTCTTGGTGCAAACTCTTCTCTTACTGTGAGTAGGTATTATAAGCAGGTGTGTGGGAATTTGGCTGTTTGGCAGTTCTTGATTGGAAGTGTGTCCTCTGTCTCTATTTCCCCCCACCCCCTGTGTTGCATCCAAGAATTGATGATGTTGCTAGAGAGTTGGATAGCATTTTCATTGTACATATATTACTTTGAATATTATTTGAGTGAGTGCTCCTAAAGTAGTTGATCAAATTAGAAGAGATTACTTCAGCTGAAAAGAGGAGTTAAACATCTTTTTTGTTCTGTTGTTTTGCTAAAGAAACCACAATTTAGAATCAAGGCTTTGGAAGAAAAATCAGAAAAGAGAAAGATCCTTCAGTTGCTGGATATCCTCTGAACACTCTTTACACTGAGATCTTCTACGTGTTTGAGACAGATGCAGGGCAAAACCAGACCGATTTGACAGAAAACAGACAATCCCTTTCTCCTTAGTGACTAGAGCTTTAGCTGATGTTCCCTTCTGGCAGATTTTAGTCAGATTTGTTCTACTAAGTGGCATGAAATAATGCCATCTTTTGATAACTTCCCGTAGCCGGTGATTTTTTTAAAGAGGCAGGGACAATGCTGCTGTATGCAGAGAACTGTTTATTGTGTTAACCCTGCTGAGAAGCTAAGTGGCAGTCTTTTATTACTGCTCTTTTCTGACCTCTGATGAAGAACACTCAGTTTTAGGTTTGAATAACTGAAACTTTCCACCAAGTCTATCTTGAGAATTTTAGGCAGTTTTACCAAGTTTTTCTGTCATAAACAGTAGCATATTCTAAATAAATGCCAGTACAGGAACTGCCGTAGTCATTGTCTCTGGTATCTTGTAATAAGTTTTACCTTTTTAATTTTAATGGATTATGTATAGCTTCTGCTGTATAGCTTAATGGAAATGCTCTTTACTTGGACTTTGTCAGATCATTTGTTACTTCTGCTTTAGTAACTAAGCAAAAGCAGCAAGAGTTTTGATCATAGAAGACCCTACATATCTAATTGCTTTTGTGTTGGAGTGGTGGTAAATCCGGAGAATTAATTTCACATTGATGTGTTGCTTTTGCATTAACAAAACCCCCTGTATTTCACTTTAGTGTTAGAACATGGAAGTTGCTCTTGGTTTAAATTCCAGTCAGTGGGTTACTGATAATAACAATGGATCTTCTTAGTTCAATGTGAAATAAAAGCCCGTGACACTGGCACAGAATTGCAGCATTCAAAAATTAGTGAAACATTGTGGAACTATGTTTTCGGTGAAGGTGTAGAAGGACTTTGTACTGACTCAATTAGAAAGCTTACCAAAAAATCCCCCTAGTAAAGGAGGCTAATACTGTGTGGTAGTAAGCGTTTAAAAAGAAAAAAAGAACAGTAAATTAGTGTTCAAAAGAAAAACTTGATCTCCATGGAGTGGATTTCTTTCAGTGAAGACATATAACTCCCACTAAAACATTACTGTATGTGCATGCCTTGGAGGCAGAGTATGTTCTTATTGAGTAATTTAAGACGACCACTGTTATGTAGCATCTCATGTTCAAATGCTATTTCAAATGGAATGCTGCCAGAAGTAGGCACTTAGAGAAGAGAGAGTCTCTATATAGGCTCATTTGGGATTCCAGGGAGAATCAAAGCATAAACCAAACAAAAATAAAAAGCCAACTTGTGTCTGACTCCACTTGAAATAGCTTCCACAGGTGCAAGGAGCATCTGTTTGAATCATCCTTTTTCCCTTGAAATGATATTGCTCCAGTGACCTCTATTTAGAGAATTCCCAAATCAAATGACCTAACTAGTTAGAGAGACAGTAGTAGACTTAAATTACTTTTTTTTTTTTTTGTGCCTCAGTAAATAGCTTTATCATCTTCAGCCAGAAAACATCTGAAACATCTGGTGTCTAGGGACTGTTTCCTTTTCTTAATTAAGGCAGTTTCTTTCTTCAAAAAATGTTCTTGTTTTAGTTTTCTTCTTTGGAAAAATCAGCTCTTTTTGTGG
>VWZN01021043.1:83867-157602 GCA_013396955.1 Regulus satrapa | reverse complement strand
ATTTTCACTGCCTTACCCCCCCCCTCCCCCCCAGCATGCCATCACCTCATCCTTTAGTTAAGATAGATTCTAGAAGATAATCTCTGTATAAAAGTAGTAATGCCAGGGTTGATGGAGAGATGACTGTAAAAACCTAAGCAGTTTTTTAACTTTCACAGGTAGGCTAACCACATGGTTGTAATGTTCCCTGCTGATTCAAAATGCTGTAAATAGGGGAGCATCCAAACAAGGGCAGTGTCTTGGTAGAGCCTCTGGTTGTACTTCTCTGTGCCAGTAGCTGTGCATTTGCATAATATAAACATTAAAGCAAATTTAATTCTTTGCCATGTCTTAATGGGACTCCTCACTAATGTGGCAGACTCGGTGTGTTCTTCTGTGTCTGGGAATCTTCCTTGCTGTGCTTTGTAGTGCCCTCATTTTCATGAGGGCACAGACAAGAGCAATTAATCGTAGGATTTTTTTCTTGCCTTGAGCTTTCAAGACCATATCCAAGATGGTCACTTGATGGATTCAGCAGGAGGGGTTCTCAGTATCTGACTGTTCTCCACAAGAGCTTTAGGATGACTTGAAAGGACATTGTGGCAAGTTTCCCATCACCTTGGTGATGTTTGTTAGTGATTTTGATGAGCAAAGTTGTAGCTCTCCTGCATATTAACTTGAGGCATTAGGGGTCTGACAGGTCAGCTACTCCCTTGGCAGTGTCCCAGTTATAGCTCTAGCTCAAGTTAAGCGGAGAATAGTGAAGCCTGGTTCACTTCTGTTTTCTCTCCTTCTCTGCTGGCATATCCCAACAAATCTGAGCTGCTGATGCATGGGAGAGAGGCTGTCCTTAGAGGATTTGTGGTTCAGTGATTTCATTGCTGGAAAGCATGGGAGCAGAGCTGCCTCATGGCAGTCCTAACTCCTGTAGGAAAGTCCTGTAGCTTTCAATTTCAAATAACTTTTGGTTAAAATAAATGATCTAGAATCTAAATTTAGGAAGTCAGTGTTTTCCTGCCAAGTCATTTTGTGAACAAGGAAGCAAAGCAAATAATTACTTCAGCATCCAATTAATTACCTTAGCGTTCAGGTACACACATCCTAAACAGCGAATACGGTCACCACTTTGAGCTGTGAGTAACTGGCCAAAAGAGGAATGCTTAAGGTCATAAAAAGGTTCACTAACAAAGCCAAGACTAGAAAACTATGCATTTCCCAGTCTGGATTACAACAGTAGCTCCGTAAAAGTCCATTTTCTAAAGTTCTGAATTTAAGCTCCATCTGGGGTTCAAACTAACATTAAAAAGTATACAATTATGTAAGACTCATTTACTTGCCCTTTTTGGCAAATGCAACTTGCTTTATACAATGTTTTATATAACACACGATCGCATACATTTTATGGGCAGAAAAATATCTATTCTTTTTAAATGCATCTGTTTTTCCACTTTTGTTCACCTCTTGTGTGTTTTATTTCTGCCCAAGATAATTTTGATTATTAGGTTGTTCATTTTTACACAGGGAAAGGAGATTTTCAATCTTGTAAGCCCTCAAACATTGATTTTGCCATCAGGATGGTAAAAACAATTGAAAACTTCTTGCATTTTCAAAACACTTATAGAACCTTCAGAGGTTTTGCTACAAAAAAGATGCTAAGTATTTTAAGAGGGTTTTTTAATATATCTTGTTTAAATATTGCACTTGAGCAGCTTTCAGAACTGATTTGAGGATTATATTTTCTCTGAAGACAGGTGTTAACTTTCAACCAAGTTTTTTAGTAATTCTTCGTGTATGTAAATACTTCTTTTCTGTCTTTCAGTTTTCCTACCTGGAGAAGTTATTGTTGGTCCACGGTGCTTGGAGTTACAATCGAGTTACCAAATGCATACTGTACTGCTTCTACAAAAATGTGGTTTTGTATATTATTGAGGTAAGAGTAACTGAATGGATGGGTCTTACTGGTGCTTATACCTTAAATGGTGTCTTAAAACCAGAAGCGCTCACCCAAATGGACTAAGCAAGAAGGACTGCCGGGTTTTTTCTATCTTGAACAATTCCAAATTCAGTTTCCCTTCTCAAATCAGTTCACTTGAATCTTTTAGTGTTTGTAGTGGAAGACCAAAGCTTTTCAGTACTGTGAAGCTTTGGAGATGAGAAGTCAGAGACAAACTTAATTCCTCCTGTGCAAACACTTACTGAAACCATCTTTGTATTCAGGGAAACATTTCAATTAATGTTTATGTTTAGAAAAACTTGAATTTGGGGGCTAAATTTAAATCAAAATTCATTTTGATTTTGATTTAAATAGCATTTAACAGGCAAATAATGAACTATGCAAAACTGTAGCTGTTGCTACCAAGTTACAAAGACCATAGTTTAGCTGGAACCAAAATTATTTTGCTTTGTTCTTTGGCAAGAGATAACTATTTTGTAGTTTATTTTCATCTACAAATTAAATCTCGTTATTTTATTTGATAATTAAAATGTAAATATATTTTGAAAATAATTTGCTGGGAGATGTCAAGTACTGAAATTGGTTTTTAAATGGGGTGAATACAGCTACTACCGTTCAACTTCAGTGTGCTTAAGATAGGAGTGTAGTTCTCATGCTGCAGAATATAGTCCTGAATTTAGGCTATATCAGGAAGGGATTTTTATAATGTGCTGTTGCCTAGTTAGAAATATTCAAGGAACTTGAAGTTAGTGATTTGATCAGTTGGGTATCAAGTGATTGCCTTGGTACAGCAATTTCCACAATGTTAATCGGTTTTGTTAATATGTGTGCATATATATTACATTTTCTATTTCTTTGTATAATTAAGCTGCCATGAATGAGGTTAACAGAAAATTGCAATATTTATAATTAGGCTGGTAGTTATAGCAATTAAAGGAGGTAGTGGGTGAGTAATATTTTGCTATTTTTTAAGTCATGTCGTGATCAGTAGTGGTCAGTAGAAATCAGCATTTCTGATTCCATCAGGGTTTGTTCATCTTCTGTGTATGACATTAGAGAACAAATATTGTCCGCTAACTTCTTCCACTTTTCCTGTGCTATTTCTTAATTACCTGTTATCTGTTAAAATTTCAATGCTCATTAGTCTACTGCAAGAAAGTTATCCTGTACATCATGTTTTTAGTAAAGGTTATAAAATGCTGTTGGACATAACACNGGGGTTTTGCCTGAACTTCTCAGAAAATGCTTAATAGCTTCATTATTTCCTGCTAAGGTTGTTTTCTCTATTTGAAAATTAGTTTTTAAAGTCCTCCTTCTAGCTTATTATAGCATCATGTTTCTTTTACTATAGTCTGACAAGTAAATTAAGTTCTGCATCCAATATTGTATGGCAAAACTATGCCTTCCCTTATAAGCAGCTGCACAGGGGGCTGAATACAAGGGAAGTTCTCTGGTAACTCCATCTTGAGGTAGCTCAGTTATTTTACCCTAGGGTGGAATTTTATTAGCTAGATATCTCTATATAATAAAATCCAAGTCTGCTCTGAGAAAATGAGGTCAGAGGTTCCCTCCACTGTCTTAGGCTGTGTTCAGTTCTTTCTGCATATCATCAGATGAGATTTTGTCTCCTCATGTCCATGACTGAAGAGGAGCCAGTTTCATCCAACACCTGAGCACTGAAAAATGTCATAAAAGAGGCAGCCCTGCACCTCAGTTACCTCTCTGTGCTTGTGCTGCATTGAAGTTGGGAGCAAGCTTAAGGCTTTACGGGAGATGAAGTGACAGAAATCATCTTCTTGTCCTGCAGCAATGAGAAGAGCTCAATTTGGTGTTCCCTGGTGAGTTTCCTTTACTAGCAGCCTTAAGGAACTTTTCTTCCAAAACTGCATAAAACTAGCCAAATTGCTTGGACACCCAAGAGACAGCAGTTTTGGTATTCTAGGGATACAGAGTAGAGGAAAGATATCTTTAGTTCCCACCTTAGCTTTACACAAAAGAGAGAGGTTGTTTTGTGTTTGTGCTGCGAGGCTTGGTAGTGCTGATCAGTTTGTGGTATGGAAGGATGCTCATGAAAGAGATGCTCCACAAGGGAGTAAATCCTTCAACTTGAGAGAATGGTAGTAAAATGCCTGGCACTTCTGACTGTTTCTTGTGTATATGGTGTGTTCCTGATTGTTTCCCAGTGCTCTGGACAACTTTAATCTTTACCCATACTTTCTTCTTGAATAGGTAGTGTATGGGGAATATCCTTTTAGCATTGTAATGAAACAGGGATTTGAACTTGAGATACTTTCTAAGTATCTTCAGAAGGATTGTACTAAGTAAATATTTATACAGTTGAATGAAAAAGCACATCATGATTATGACTGCCAGTTATGCCTTTCTTAATGTATCTGTTTTATTTCAGTCGAGTTTGACACCTGAAGAATAGATATAGTAAGACTTATATAAGTGGCTTTTGCAGCACAGAGGCACTGGGGTGATCATAGCTTTTATTTCCTGATTCATTGCAAATACCAGAGCAAAGGATGAGGTAGTGGTCCAGCTTGGCACACAGAACATCTGGACAGAACTTGAAGAGGTGTGCAGGTTAAGGCATTGAGTTTTAGCTTAATTAAACAATGGTAAATTCTGGAGAAGAGCACATTATCACCCCTATTCCTTGCATCCCAATGTTTATGTACTAAAACCCCTCATACATTAGAAATTTATCTTGATACAAGCTATGTAGACTGAAACCTGGAGGATCCAAGGTGTTGTGTTTCTGAAAGATTCAATTTACCAGCTTTTTTTTCAGGTTCAGGGTTAAAATATTGAATTTGGGGTTTTGGGAATGGTGTAATCAGGTAATTATTGTCATGGGCTTTACTCCTAGAAGGTGCTGTGGGGTAAAGGCTGGTGCTTACCTTTCTGCAGTGGCTGATTCATTGTGGAGAGATGAGGATCCAGAAACTGTTTTCAGCTGCTTTGATGACTAAAATGTGTGCCCATATAGAGATAGTTCCATGCAGCTAGAAAGGTGGTATAGCAGACATGAGGCCTTGTGGTTTAGTGATTGCAGGGGCAGGGGAGATGAGTGTGTTTTCCCTCTCTCTTGAAAAGGCCCTCCTAGTATTTTTCAGGAATGAAGTGTATTTTAAGTCATCAAAGTAATAAATTTTAGTGAAATCTGAAAACATATTTGCTTGTTTTAAGAGCCTATGTTCCTCTCGTTTCTCTAGCCTGCTATCTTCTTTACCATTTCTTCATCACTGTCTTCCTGCCATTCTCTTAATTTTTCCCCTTGATTTTTGAAAATACAAGGCTAAGTGAAGTATAAATAAAAAGCACAAAGAGAAGCAGATTCTGGAAGTTCAAGTCCTTTTGGTGTGATCCTTAACACAATTCCTGAACCCTTGTATATCACCGTTGCCAAGGTGCTTCAGGGTATAAAGTTGAGGTCCCCTTGCTTACAGACTCACCTGTCAAAAGGGGTGAAGAATCTTACCTTTCCATCCACAGAGCTGGCTGATAGATTAATTGCTGCTTCTTCCCCACTCTTGACTATGCATGCTGGGTCTGTCCTAAGAGTGGCAGGGGCATCTACATGGAAAGCTACCAAGATGGTTGCAGGGATGAAATGCAAATATAAAGCCCTCTCTTTGGTGTCCATTCCTGTATTTCCCACGTTTGCATGCACTAGCAGTGTGTCTGTTTCCAAGGAAAGCCAACCATTCAGCATGATCCTGAGGAGAATAAGTGACAGGATTTTGGCTTTTAAAGATTTGACAGACAAGTAAGTGGCCCTACTCACAAAATACCATTTTGTTCAATTACTTATGTAGCTGGCTTCCAACTGAGTAGTGAAACAAAAGATCTGTTTAACATCTGTTGAGCAGATATGTTTAACTGGAGATAATATAAAGTTGTCCTGTTGACATCAGAGTTTTGAAATATAATTGATTGCAAATGTAAAAGAGCGTAGGTATGTTGCTTTCATGTCATGCTTGGAGAAGGAGAAACACAGCAAGATCAAAAGAGGTATCAGGAATATCAGGTAAGAGTTCAAGACCTTTGTGAGTGGTTCTGTTGAAACAGTAGCATGGAAGATAGCTTTCAGGCCAACTCAGTGTGCAGTAAAAATGTGCTCAGTACTTCACTGGACCATGCTGGTTTTTTGAAACATACTTAATGTGAAGCACTTTTGTATTATACATTGCTGAATGAGTCAGGGGTGGCAATAGATGGCCCCAGTGTCAAGGTCTGTCTGTGCAGGGCCATGAGAGAAATGAATGGCAAGTGGAAAGGGGAGAGTGTAATGTGTATAATTGGTTGCTGCATAGTTTTAATTTCTACTTTAAAATCTAGAGTTAAATTGTAAGCCTAGATTAGAAAACAGTTTCTTTGTAGATGTTGAAAAGGAAGTCCAATATGTAAGCAATGTTAAACAAGATTAACATACTAAACAGCACAACACTAAGATCATAGTTTTTCTTCTAGAGCTGAATTTCCAAGTTTCAAAAGCTCAGAGTAAACACAATACCTAGATAAATATTTAAATGCTTTTAAATAAGAGGTGATTTTGTGAGTCAGCAAGGTCTGACAATGAGAGCTGTAAAGTGCTGCACGAACTCTTAGGTTACCACTTCAGATGAGCTGACAGCATAGACTGCAAAAGCGCACATGAAATGTTGCTGCATGAGACCTTGTGTTTGTTTTCCTCTTTTCTTGCTTTCCCTTCAAACATATCAGGTATTAAAAAAAATATGGGAAGCAGGCATGGGTATTTCAACTCTCTTCTCCAAATGATAGGCAGAAATGAGTGGATCTATTATGGTACTAAAAAATATACAGCTCGGATGCTCCTGTGTGCTCATCCCTGATTTATATAGTCTGACTTTTACCTACATCTCTGTGCTTTCTTTGTCACTCTTAGGTTACAGCCAGACAATAGAAAACTTCAAGCATGGGGATGTTTGCAGTAAGTTGAGGACTGAAGTGCTATAATTGTTATCATGCAAAACAACTTTCTTANTAACCCTAACCCCCCCCGCCCCCAGTGTTAAATTAAGGATAACATCTGGTTACAAAACTTTCTAACAAGAATAAAGGCAGCTAACTGTCTTGTCTTCTTATTCAAATTATTCTGTTGCCTGTTCAAATGCTACAAATGCCAGTAGGCATTTAATAGTTGTGACTTCTGTGCAAATACTCAGTTGGTGTGGTTAGCTTAGCACAATGCTCTTATAATGGTAAAGTAAAGTGTGTGCATGACTTCCCTTTTGTATCATTCAGGAATCTAGATTTGGATTCTCACAAATGCATACATATCCTGAATAAGTAACTTACTCTCTGTAGACAGGAGCTTTCAGGTGGACAAAAGGTGGGATGGACTGTTGTTAGGATTGCTATCAGGTTTAAATTAGGTGTCTGAGAGAAACCTCTGTAGTCTTCATGTAGATAACCTTTGTGGAGGCTCTGGGCTCATGAAGAGCAGTATGGAACTGGGAGGTGTGTCACAGAACCTATGACATCACCTGTCTAAAGCAGCAGTACTGAGAAATCTGTCTTAAGGTAACTAAATCCTATCCAGAAAGAGAATATTTTTGTTCGGTTCTGATTTTTTTCTGAAACATGTAAAAGAAGAATTCCAAATCTCTCAGCTCGGGTAATGTTAGTGAGTTCAAAAAGTACAGAATATTTATGGAGGGTATAGTACAGGACTTGGAAGACATGGAAAACACGAGAATGAACAGTGTGTGAGGAGCAAGGCTTGTGAAACTCAGCTTCTTATCTTGTTAATTTGTGGAAAAACAGGTCTTACATATTAACTATTTTTTCTCTTGCTCTGTTCATCAGCCTTGTACATGGCTTTATCATGGGGAAGACCTAGAGCAACACAAAACACTATCTCCTTCCAGCCCACCAAAAAAAGCTGATGGCAGGTTCCAATTCAAGAAAACATTCTTTAGTAGCAATAGTTACAGGAAACAGATTCTACAAGGAGCCTGCCAAAGTTAATATTGTAAAATACAATTTTCCAACCTAATCCAAAATTGTTCAGATAGTGCTTTGCTTTTTTTTCCTAAAGATATATCTGAATTCTTTGCAGTACCTATTTTATATGCTGTACTGACAATTTATTCTATTTCAACCCCCCTCTTGTCTGAAGAAATTCAGCATTGTATATAGGCTGATCTCATCAACTTTAATCCATGATTGACTTCTTGTTTTTTGGCTTCCTAATTGAGCATGTTAATCCCCAGAGTTTCCAAGGAATCAGTCATGAAGATAAATCCATGCTAATTTTCCTTCTTTTTTTGTAGTGCTATGCACTGCACAGTGAATCATGAGAGAGCAGTCCATCTTCCCAGAAAACCAAATTGGCCCAGCTAGGTAACGGCTGGGTTTGATTTTTTCCAAGCATGATGGAACCATCAGCATTGCTCTGAATACATGAACACTGCCTTGCTGCACCCTGAAGACAGCACAACTTTTAATTTTTTAACATTCCTGATATTATAAATGATAAAACATCTTCCTTTGCATGGTCTCAGAAGAAATACCCATCAGGTTCAGTGCACACTGCAATAGATCACTTCAAAAAGAGATGTACTCTGATATTTTATTGGGCACAGAGTATGCTGAGTGCCTGGATCAATTTGTTGTATACAGTTACATAAGAGGAATATGGAAGGCACAAAGATTTCCCCCCCTTGGCAGTATGTATGCTTAATTTGGTGTGAAAATTCTTAAATTCATAACTTGGTGGTCTTATATCAAAGCAATGTTAATGTTGTTCTCTAAATTTGAGGCCATTCAGTGTGAAACATTCAGTCATCTCCAAAACTGTGTGTTCTTCAAAGCCAGAATCCTGTCATCGGTAAATGTTTTTTCATTTTAAGTATGTCACTAATAAAAATACAAGTTCATGTTTAGAAGAGAGACTAATGTGAAGAAGCTTTTACTAGGGAAGATAAACCTATATTATGGAAGTCAGAAAAATCCAAGCCTAGGTTTTTTTATCGCACACCCAGCTTTGAAATTCAAGAGTCATTGTTGATAAATTTCAGCCCACTTTTCTTTCCAAAGCTAAAAGTTTTCACATAAAATACAACTCCTCTTATGGCCTTGAGCATTGACTTGAAAAACGTTGACTGCTCTGACTTAGTATTGGGTAACCCGTTGTTTTAATAAAAAATATTTTTTTAATAAAAAATGCTTTCATCTAGGTTAATTCAGTGCACATGACATTACTTGTTGGTACAGAGAAGGCTAAATTTCAAATTTGTGCTGGTGTTCAGAGTGTAAATAAACCTTATAATGGAATTACTTGTGCTTCGCATTTGAATGCTGAATTTAGCAATGCTGTTCTACATTGAAGGTGTGATTTTGAGAGAGTTTTTTAAAGATCCTACACTACAGACACATTGATGCATGTATGATAATAAATCTATTCACAAACAAATCATTTAGGCCTGTGCTGATTTGTTTTTCTGGCCTATACCCCTATAAATGGTCTTCCTTTAGTAGAGACATTCCTCATATGCCTGGGAATAACTGAGAGCTAAGTATGGTCCTATGCATATGTGGAATAGGGGGTTTTGTGTTTTTTGCTTTTTGCTGGATAAGCCGTGGGACTGTCATGCTGGAGATGTGAGGTTTCTCCATTTCTACCTGTACCTCATCGCTTTAAATAGCAATCTTCAAAGTAAACTCTTAAAGCAATTTACTTGCCTGCCATAGAATCATTTAATAAGCTGAGTTGGAAGGAACTTGCAAGGACCATCGAAGTCCAACTCCTGGCCCTGCACAGGACATCCCCAGGAGAGTCACACCATGGGCCTGGGAGCATTGTCCAAGCACTTCTTGAGCTCTTTCAGGCTGCTGCTATGACCCCTTCTCTGGAGAGCCTGTTCCAGCCACCCTCTGGGTGAAGAACCTCTTCCTGATACCCAGCCTACTCATCCCCTGACACAACTTTGGGCCATTCCCTCAGGTCCTGTTGCTGGTCACCAGAGAGAGTGGTGTTTTTGGGAATGGTAATACACAATGCTTAGAATAGAGGCTGAGGAGGACTTGCCCTGGTGCCAGTGACCATTGACAATTTGGAACAGTGAGTCTAGTTCTCCTGTTTATCTTTGAGGCACTGGCACTAAAATGGCTGTGTAAGTGTGTGTTTTCTGTTACTTAAATACAGTTTGGAAAACTTCAGTCTTCCAGGGGAAGAAAATCAGAATTATTTCTACTCAATTAGCAGTATCTGCTGCAGTTAGAATCAGATGTTATCCTCATATTTAAAAACACTGCTTAACCTAGGTGTGAAAAGGAGGTTGCTGCAGTTTATTGTGCACAGTTCTTTGTAAAAGACTTCTCAGAGTGAGAGAAGGTTTGAAAATGCTGGAAACAAGGTATAATACTGATTCACAAGTCATCCTTTTGTGCCATTTCACAGTGTGGAATTCAGCTTGGAGCCCACTTCTGCAAATACGTGGTGGTTTGACTGTGAGCAGTCTCACTGAAGTGACAGAAGAGTAATTGCCTTTTCTACTTTCTGGGCAGTTGTTTGGAAATAAAATGAGTTTATTTATTCCAAGCCACATGCTGGGATATTGTTGTGTGAGCACAAGTGCTGGTCTGTGTGGGCTGCATTTCCCTTGCCTGAACTGAAATCTGCCTGGCTGCCAGCTGCTTGCCCAGCAGTAAGGTCAGGCTGCAGCTTGGTATTTTTTTATCAAGAGACTTGATCGTAACACTGGAACATTCTGGTTTGTGTTCAGTTTTATCATCTTGAAGCATTTTACTCATACTTTGCCTCTTTGTTCTTGGCAAGTTAAGAAAAAAAAAAAAAAAAAGCTAATTTTACCTGAGCTCTATTGGCAGTCTCATTGGCAACTTTTCCTTTTGAATTGTTGGTAAGGGCATTTTTCTGCCATCTTTGGAGGCCCTGATGAAGTATGTTTTTCAAGATCAGATTTTCTGGGGAGTTCTTTTAGTACAGATGTATGCAATCAATGAATTAATAAATCCCAGTGTCTTAATACTACTTCATAGACAGCTCCAAAATCATCCTGTATGCTAGCTCAGGAATGTAGGGTCACCAAATTTTTGGAATATAGAATTTCTTTCCAGTATATGTATCATGAACTGAGCTGGTTCTGATTATTTTGAGGTTTCTTGGGTTTATATGCTCATGACCCAAAGAAGCTAGGGCAGAGAACAAGTTTAACTGAATACAGATTCCATTTTTAAATGCTGCTAGATAATAATTTTGCCATTCTACTTGGATGAGCACTAATGATAAAAATATTTTTATCCAGTTTCACTAATTAACCACTAGGGATTGTTTTATCTTGGGATGCATGAAAGGCATCTGTAACCTAGTTTAAATGCACGTGAAGAATTTAAAATAAAACATATCTTATTTTGTCAAATAAAAAAATCTGGAGTATAGCTTTGGAGTGTTTGTTTGCCCAAGTTTATGGTCTTGAACCAATTTTTTTTACTGTACCAGGGTCAGATAAAAATTATGTCTTCCATGATCAGTACACAGAGTTAATCTGGAGCAACACAGGTAGTCCTTTCAAATGTGCTTTTACAACTTCTTCTACTGTAAAACCAATTCAGTGGTTTGACTGTATTTGACCCAAGGGGTATCTGCCCTGTATGTGGCTAGGGACATTTAAAAAAAAAGGTGTTGTCACTCAGTGTCATTGGGAGTCTCCCTTCTGCTGTGGGGATCCTGTGTCACTTAACTGAGTAGGCATTAGGAGGCATTGACCTGTCTGAGAGCCCACAGCAGGTGTGAAAGCCTTGAGTAACCTGTCCAAAACAGGTTCTCTTTTACTTCTGTACTGAGATGCTGAGTCCCTGCAAATAGCTGACTGTTGATGTTCTTCTGGGTATTTCTGTGTTCCACAGAGTGTGTAATTGCTTTTTGTAACTCCTTACATCTCCTCTATCTTTTCAACAAAACCATTTAGATTGTATTAAAATGCACTAGAAATAGCAAATTGCACTATTTACTGGTAGTATTGCTGTGAAGTTATCCACTTTTCTTTACTGAGATGTCAAAAATTAGTCAGCTTTTTTTCCTGCCCCTGATAATGCATTGACCATTCATAATGTTGTTGCTTGTTACTTGTCCTTGTCTTCCTCCCTGTTTTGAACCTGATACCTTTGATGAGCCATTGCCATTTGAGTGTATCTGCTGTGACAGAAAGGCACCCTGGTCCAATGGGGCTTTTCAGGGTTTTGAGCCAGGATTCACAGCCTGATGTAATGAGGCCTGTGTCAGAAAAAGGAGAGGAGATTCAGGAGTAATACTTAAAGACTGAGATTGTATTCTTAATACCTGTTTGTGGGTATACTTAAATGTGGACTTTTAGTGTCAGTGATCATGGGCTTAAGTGAAAACCCGAAAACTATACTCCAAAAGGCAGAGGGACCCATTCTGTGGCAAAACAAGAGCTAAGTGTTCTTGATGTGTGTTTGGGTATATGTTACTATCTGTTTCTGTTCCATCAAGACGAAGAACTACTCGTGGCTTCCTGCTTTCAGAAGAGTGAAGAAGGTCAAAACTTGGTCTGCCAGCTTTTAAATATGACAGATTTATTTAGCTTTCTTTCTTATTACTGGATTTCTTTCCTTAATTGCTTTTGCATGAATGCGTTTGGAAAGGGAGGAGATAGAATATGTTAGCTTTAGCTGTATCTAGCTTCTGCAGGGATTCCGAAGAGGTACGTATTATGAACTGCATAAATACTATATATGTTAGAAAAGAAATCCAATGCTGTTTCCTCATCCAACCCCAAATAAAGCTGTATTTGTTAGTAAATGACAATGCAGATTTCTTTTATTAATGGTAACTGACTAAAATACATAGACAGCTCAGTAGCAGAATAAGCTTAAACCTTCAGTAGTCAGTAACACCTGAACCTTTCAGCATTATTTTATGATCATGCCTGTCAGATTCAATTTTCATAGAAAAATGAGTCTCCCTTTTTGTTTTGCTAACAGTGTCTTGACGTTTTCTCCCTTTTGTTGCCAAGGAGTGACAAGTGTCTGGAGCAGCAAAGCAGTGTGACATTTAGCCTGTGCTCTGTGTCAGCTCATACTCATTAGCCTTAAAAATTGCATGTGTGTATGTACTACTCATTGTAGATGTGTTTATGGCCATTAGTATGTCCTGATTAATGGATGGTATAAGGATAGACTGTTGAGCTGTCTGCTTCTCCCTGTTTTGCTTTTGTTTTCTGTTGAGTATGTAAATGCACAATACCTAGGAAACGTCAAGATGTGACTTCTGTTGTGGTATTATTAGTCCTTCTTTATCTGCGGTCTGTCTTGGTGGTTTTTGCAGTGGGTCCAGAAGCTTTCTCCCCTGGGAACTTTGTGCAGTGCTTGTCTCCAAGGTGCTACTTCCCTCAGAAAGTCCCAGTCCCTCCTGCTGTGTCATGGAGGTTGCTGTACCTGTCACCAGGCTGTGCTTTCACCATCACTTGAATCCACAACTAGGCTGTGCTTTAATCCAACATGAATGTATGCTGCCATTAAAAAGGAGCAGTCTGGTCCTCATGTGTCCCCTGGGGTGTGTTCTTTCCTTTCTTCCTTGCCAAGACATTAGTGTTTGCACAGCTGCAGGATGGGCTCTTTAAGGTTAGAATTCAGCCAGATTACTTTCCTGGTGTACACAGGAGCCCTCAGACAAGAGAAAGGACCAGCTCTTCTGGCAAAGGTATAGACTTTTGTCAGTCTTTACTGACAAAAGTTACTGTTGTTTTAGTAAGCTGATATGGGAGCTTTTGCTTATGTCTATCTGCAGAAAAGACAAAAAATTTGGAGAGGTGGAGCAAGTGAAGGACATTAATTGGTTTTCCTGATATCCCTAGTAATCTCCGTGGCATGACTGCTTGGGAATTTAAAATTAACCAATTTTTCCCTTTTGGGTATTTTACCCTTTTTGTCAGGATATCTTTTACTCCAAGATGTTCCAAACACAGACCTGGGAAAGAAGAGGGAAGGAAGTTGAAAAGTGGTAGTTGATCCCAAAGATATACCTGAACAAAAAAAAACCTTTCCCTATGGCAGTCACATGTTGTTGATGTGCATGAAGAAGCTGTGATCTCTCAAAAACTGAGACTGTCATTTTAGCAAAATGTATGCACGGATTACTGGATTTTATAGTGTGTGATTTGTGGGGTGTATGTACGTGGAAATCTTTAAGAATGTGCATTAAGCTATCTGAGTAACATGGAGGAGCTGGCTTGTGCTGAAATACAAGCTATTTCTGCAATGGAGGAGTGATAAAATGATAGTAGAGAAAGTTCTGGCAGACCTCATTTCTCTGGAAGCAGTTACTACTACTTTTTAAGCAGCCTTGTTTTATTCTGAGTTGAAATAAGAAGGGAGAAGCAGTAAGTCCAGGGGAAGGTGCAGGAATGTTACCTAAACCTAGGATAGTGCTTCAAGGGATGCCAGACATGAGAGTTGCCATTCTCTTCAAACTGACTGATACTGCTGAGAAAGTGTTGTAAGGAAGGCATGAGAATGAAAGTGGAACATTTTAAAATATTGATTAGGATTGGAAATCCTTGTGTATTAGGCTTTTGGGAATGTAAAAAGTTACAAGTAAGCCAGCAAACCTTCCCTTTTTTGGGCTTGGTGAAGGAACAGGTGTATCTTGGTAGTCTGTGAAGGGTCTCTTGTCTCTCTCTGTTTGTCAAGCCCAGCTTTGCTGGGGGTGAGAGGAAGTGGCCCAAAACTCTCCCTTTTTACTTAGCTCCCTTCTTGAGGGGAATGACTGTTGTCTCTTCAGCAGTGAAATCTTTAACTTGCTTGCATTTTAGAAAGGATAGCACACAGAATAATGCAACTTTTAGTGTGCTGATTTTGGCACCCAAGTGCACTGCTAGTACCTATGTTGTTTTTAATGACTGAGTTTTATTCTTGCTCACTATTAGGATAGCCATGCTCACTGAGAATTACTCAGGAGCATGAAAGTCGGTCTGCTGAAAGGCTTGATCTTAATTTTATTGTTTTTTTAGTATGACTTTGTTCCCTATAGAGCAGGTTGCCAGATCAGTAAATTATGATTCCTGAGAGCTCTTTTCTTGAAAAACTCAGCACAATTCTGCTGGTCATTGCCTTCACCCTTCATGTAGTTGACGGCATCATAATCTGAGTGTTGGCGACTGACTGGTTTCTTGGGCAGATGCTTTGGTTGTGTTGACTGATTCTGCCATCCTACTTGCTTTACTGGTGTGTCACTGAGGAATCATCAATCAGTGAGAAATTTCAGGTGCTCCCACAGTCGTATCCACTTGACATTCATTACTGAGTTTGTTATTTCTTTCTTATGAAAATGCAAATCTGCACATTTTTATTGCAGCTCCAAAGCAGCAATAAATTCTCTAAGTGCTGGGTACAATCAACTCCACTTGGGGTTGTGAGTCCATGGTTAAGTTTCTCATTTGTAAGGAAAATTGCTGCTGCATACATTTCCATAATATGAAGTATAGCAGTACTCCTACTATCTGCTGTCACCTTAAAAATAATGAAGATAGATGAAACTTTAATTATCATATTTCCCCATTTGGAAGTATAGCTGGAAGCCACTCCAGCAGGCAGCAAATGTCTATTCTCTTCTGTTTGAACAGAGGCAAGTATTATTTAATTCTATTAAATGGGGACAAACTGATCTTCACCTGCCAGGCTTCACTTATTTCCTCCTCCCTCACTGGTATCAATCACATAAACTTCTGTAGTGAGTATGTGTCTCATTTCAAAAAGCAGTTTTGGCAGATGGTTGCCTGCTTAACAGTATATGAAGAATGATATCCTATAAAAATGGCTATTTTATTGCATTTAAATAGTTCCTGCTTCCATTGCAAATATGAAGCTGTCCTGGCCTTTTCTTGTGGAGTTTGGTACTGATAGCAATTTTGTGAGATAATGCTGTAAAAAATAAAATTAAAAAAGAAACTTCCTGTCACTTCTCAACATTTGCAGAGCTGGTGTAAATTTTGAGGTTTGTAGACTTTCCCCCTTGAGTGCCTGGCTCACGCAGCAGTGTCCCCAGAATTATGAAGTACCTGTTTTTGACAGACTGTTCTAGGAAGTCCTGAAAAATAATTTGGGCTAATAACAGCATTGTTCAGGTGCTCATTTCTGTATCCTCTGAGACTGATTGCAACTACATCAGAGAAGCAGAGGTTTAAGGCATTGTCTTAAACCATGTCCAAAATGTATGTGTTGTTCTGTCACATTCATAGGTTTTCTTCCAAACCATGAAAAACTTCGTTCTGAATTGAGTGTTCCTGTTTGTCTATGCATCACCTGAAGGTGTCTTGCTTTACCAGCCACAACAATGTTTAATACCTGTTTTAAAGGAGAAAAGTACCTTTATGAAAGTTGTCTGTGACAGCTGTTTCACTACCCTGGGGAAGAGGAGCAGGGAAAAAAAAACCAAACAAGTTGTAGTAGTAGTAGTACCAAAATTTAAACAGACTTACAGGTCTCTCTTTAGTGCTTCAAACAGTTGGAAGTCCAGCACAGTTCCATCTGAGAATTAATAGCTTAGCATATTCTATCAATTATTAGTGAATTTCAGCTATTTCCTGGAAAGCATTTTGAACTGAATCCCTTGGATGCACATGTCTCTCTGTATCCTTGATGTATTTCTCAAAGAGGAGCTATTTCTGTGTTTGCATTACTCTTGCTTAAACCGGCTCCCAAACTGTTTTAAAATCCCCATTGTAGGTACAACAGGAGACTATAGTTGCAGTGTGTCAGACTTGTTTATTCCCAGTATTTCTCATCTTTAAAAGAAATCAGTTGCTAATGAAAATTTAAAAGGAATAAAGTATAAAAAGCATATTGCAATTAATATTTTCAGTATTTAAATTTTTGGTGATTATTTCCCAAAATCTGAAACAATAATGATTTACTGATTTTTATTATGTGAATAAAATATTCTAAATTATATTTGTAGCCTTAGAAAATTAATCTGATGCAGCCAAATGAATTCCCTCTGTGGTATGAGTACAAAATGTTCCTACTTAGTGTTGCTGAAAAGAAAGTTAAATTCAGCCGTCTCACTCTTTCCTTTTTTCCTAGGATGACAACTTTTCACAGCAATAAGTCATTTGTGGCCAGTTCTGTGGTGTACTGCCACCTGTTTTACATAATAATATAAAGGTTAAGATAAACTACTGACAGAGGTCAAGAAGAGCTTGAAGGTACTACATTTTGGTTTTTTCTAGGCAATATGCATGTGTTTGAGATGATACTGATTTAATGTGGGAAGACAGTTTTGTCAAAAGGCTGTCTTGTTGGTAGACACCAGAAAACTGACCTTCAGTGCCATTTGTTTTCTGTAGTCACTTAAAATAAGAGGGAAATACCATGCTTACTCTTTGGAAAAGAATTAGGGCAGTTTGATACTTCTTTCAAATTTCTGTGCACTGGTGACACATGATGTCTCAAGGCTGTTTGCCTGTCTTTCTAACCTGTTTTTGGACATATGCTTAAACCCAGTCTCTTTCATAAAGAGCACAAAAGCCTAATGCACCCAAATATAGAAAGATCTTATTCCATAGTGTTTCAGTGCACTAAACAATTCAATCAATAATACCCAAAACTGGAAACTAGGGAATTTGTGAAGGAAGACAGATTGTCTTTAGAGTGTCCTTGTGACACAAGATGTACTTTGTGTGCATTTTTAGTAAGAATGAGTCTCTCTAGGGTCTGGGGCCAGGGGTCTCAGGAAACGCAGGAAACTTGAAGATGCCATTCCAGCTAGACCCTACTAGAAGGTTTACATGACACGCTCTACAGGCTCATTGTTATGCCTGTGATAGTCTCTATCATGTTACCACAGGTCAGCATCAGGAGGATCTTCTGGAGGGTGTTTTCCAGGGGGTCATGGCTTTGAAATTATCACACAGATTATGAATACAATTCAGAAGCGTAGCTTATGGGTCGTTAGTGTTGGTGCACATGTCGCTCTTTCCTATATGAGGGAAAGGGAGCCTTGTGCTGCAGTTGCTCGTTGTCTGAAGTTATTCCTGATGGCCTACCACAGCAGGATCTTTTTTCTTCTCAATATTTGTGTTTTCTCATTTAGGCTTCTCTGAAATGATTCTGCTTGTGTTGCTTGCTCTTTGTCTCAGAACTTGTTACAAAACTTAAGTATTTACATGGTGCCTTGTATCATTTGTTTCAATAAAATCTGAGCATTGAAAATGTAAAAGTGAGTCTTCATATTCCACTTTAGTCTTCTATTGCAATGTCACTGCAGAATTGAGAGGTTAGAGTCAAGTCCTGATTCTTTTGTATTTAATCTGTTTGGACCTGAAGGCATATTTCCAAACTGCCAGCTGACTGGGGCAGGCCCTTGCTTTGGCAGCCAGTTTATAAACTCAGAAAGGGGAAGATGAACACTCATGCTTAAAGAAAATAAAAGAAAATCAGAAAATCCATATTTTCAGCTATTTGCAGAGATGAGAATGCAGTACAATTTATAGCTTATCAACAGAAACAAAGCAAAAGTATTTTATATAAATGCTTGTAAATTATGCATATGTATGGTTCTTTTTTTTTTTTCATTTATGTATGATTTACAGCAGGGCTTTCCAGTAGAGATATGTATATACACTGAAGTTTTGATTTGAACCTGAATAACCTATTTTAAGTTTGCTCATATGTGGGTATTAAAATGGTTTACAGTGAGTAGTAATCAATCATAATAAATGACATATGTTGATACCAAGTTGTAACTCTGTTCAGTGCCCACAGCATTGTTCTGAAGCAGCCCATTGCACTTAAATTGAGCACATACACACAATGGGCTAAATACAATTGCCTGGCAGTTTACTGTTTGGTTTCATGGTACCACACAAAGCCAGAGTATTGGTATTTTTTTTTTTTAAATGAGGTGTCCAGAGTTTCAGCTCTTGATCTGTCAGACATGGTGAGGTGAAGTGTAGAAGACCTTTAGAGAAAAGACTGAGAGGAAAACACACCTTTAAATCGCTCCAGGGAGAGCTTCAGAAAAGCAGAACCCAAACCAGTGCTTCTCTATTTTCAAAGCAACATATGCAGGCATAGCTGCATGACTCTCATTAAGTTTGTCTGAATCGTGCAGCTAAAGCCCCATGCAATGTTTTGAAAATGTAGGAAATAAAAATGGTCTTAAACCAGACATCTGGGCTTCTATCCAGTTTTCTGGTGATAACGTCTGAAGCTTGCCATTAATAAAGCATCATCCATGGGCTAAATTATTCAACTATAGAAGTCTTTGCAGAAGGCTTATAAGTCGGCTTTCCTTAAAAACAAAGGGGAGAAAAAAGCTAAAAGCTTCTGTTCACTCTTCACTCTCAGCAGCAGCCACTGCTAAGTACAAGGCTCTTTCCTTTTTAAGTATTTTAATATTCTTATCTCCTTGTACCTTTCAATTTTTTTGCTTTTTCTCAAAAATTCTCACAGGGTACCCATATGAAAGTTCAGATCCTAATTTTTGTAGAAGAGAGGAAGTGCTTTCTCTTTGCTGGTTCTTTTATCTCAGGTGAATTTCTATGCAGTCCAGGTGCCAGGACTGGGAAAAAACATGCCTTTTCAGAGGTGCAAACCCTGCTGTTTCCCTGCCTTTTGTATTTTGATGTTGACAGGAAAGTAGTGATCTTAGTAACGCCTTTTAGAACCTTAAACCTTATTATTAAAAAATGTCCTTAATAGTGAGATTAACTTCTTCTGTAGATAAAGGTCTTCATTAGCAAGGTTTGGGTTTGTCTTCAAGTGCCAACAACTAAGCTGTGTGTAGCTAAGAGGTTATTTTAAGATGCCCATAAATATAAGTGACTTGGTCATATTACTGTACTGTAGCATCAACAATAGTATAATTTCATAAGTGTTCTAAGTTTCACAAAGGTTTTGTTTTGTCTTAATCTGGTATAAGGTAAGGGAAGAATTACTAAAAATGTAATTTAACATGTGAGCTACTTGCTTTGCAACTGTCTTTGGTGGCTTTTTGGAATACTGGAATCTTTATCATTCGCTTGTAATCTCTGTCATGGAGATAGTAAAGCAGGCAGAGCAGGCTAAGGGAAATATGTCTGTAATGACTATGGCAAGCAGGAGACCTTTCAGTCATGAGAAATAGATTGCAATATGCTTTTGTGGGGGTTTTTTTGTTTTGTTTTCTCTTGTTTGTCTGTTTTTAAATTAGCCAAGCTATACATTGCTTTGTGATAATGGATTTGCTTCGTGATATATGGTTCTGCTTTAAAAAACATGGAAATTGTTGGTTATAATTCTAAATCTAGTGCTCTGTTGAGGAGAACATTGTGCTATATTAGACATAACCATGAAAGGTTTTTAAATTTCCATAGAAATGAAAACCAACTTTTTTGTGGGTTGTGTGCTACATCTCATGTGAGGGGCCTTGACACTGAGTGCAATTAAAACATGTAGCTGCCAATATTCTCTTTCTTCTTCTATTCTTTGGCGGAAATCTGACACAGCAGTTTTGAGTACAATGTCTTGTTTTAAGTACAACTTAACTTTCAGGTTTTTCCAACTAAGGGAAAAGTTTGTATGAGCTTCCTAGTATGAGCTAAGTACATATTTTCTTGCTTGTGGTATCTTTCAGGTATTATCAGTTATCTTTCCTGATATATGAGCTTGAAGTCTGGAAAGATGATAAACAATTACACTCTACTTTTGGGGGTGGCCCAGAACTTTTGACTGAGTTTTAGGTGGGTTCAAAACACTGGGCTCAAGTGCAAGCCTTTACATGAAGCAGAAGATAGTGCAGCAGTTTATTCCTGGCTGGCTACAAAGGGAAAGGAACATCATAAACAGGAGACTTCAGTAAGCCAAAGTTAAGGGATTGCCTCCCCACTAATTTCAACATGTCAAAAAGCTGGTTAATTGGCAAATCAAATACTTGGGTGTAACAAGAGGTTTTTTTCAACTCTACCTAGAAAATAGGGCTGGTAACCAATATATATGAAACAGTCGTATCCCACATCTTTGAGCAGGGGCCAGGATGAGGGGAAAAATCTTTTTGCTAAAGAGTGGTGGTAAAAGAAGTCATCTTTTAATCTAAACATAAGGAAGATTATCTAGTGGCAAAAGCATTCAAGCTGTGAAATGATTTTTGCTGCATATGGCTCATAGCTAGCCTGAGAACTGTCACCCTCAACATGTGTAGTCTTTTAAATCATGTCAGTAGGCCTAGTGCCCTCAAATATCCTCTTATCTTGCACTGTATCCACAACACGAGACCTCACTAATGCCATAAACTCAAACTTCATTATTTCCAGCCCTTTCAAGTTTTGTAAAAAAAAAAAAAACCAAAAGACTCCACACAGTTGGCCTACTCAGACCAAGCACGAAGGGCCACAAGACAGTCAGCCTCCTGTTCTTCCAGGTGCTGACGCTAGGCAGTGTGGACACAAGCCAGTCAGTATCTGTGGGACTGGTAGTCAACTCTCTGGAAGAACTGAAAAACTATTTTTTGAACAGCTATTGCATCCTCAAAAGACCCATCTAGAATTGAACAAAGCAAGCCAGCCTTGTATTGCATAGAGTTCTCCCAGCCTCCAGTTTCTCAGGAGCATTTTCTCAGAGAGTAATTTCAACTCTAAATAGAGTATCACAACAGACTTGATGTTTCATTTAAGATTGTCTTCCATACTGCAGCACAACAATCAACTCAGTTTTAAGTGCAGGTTTTAAATCTGTGGAACAAACTATCCAGGCTATCATTTCAGTTTGAATCAGACTTAGAGCATTCACAGAACATTTGGAACCAATTTAGGTGGATTTACAATCACATCGCAGTTAAACCACTGTAACTTCCTTGTGTAGACAAGCCTGTATGGCAGGCAAGGGAACATTTGTTTATGGTTTGGATGACTGTATGAAGGGAAAGAGGATGTCAGAAATAGCCTCCACTTTACTATTTGGGAATTTTAGCTCTGAAAGTTGAAAAATGGGGGTAAAAGCTTGTTATTGTACTTGCACTACTCAAATATTAGAAGAAATTTTAAACCACTTTACATTGGGTTCTGTCTCAGTCACTCAACTTTAACAGTAGAGAATGTACCACTACATACAGCCACATCCAACCACTTGTGAGAAGAACATCCAGGATTCATGTCAGGCTCTCTACCCTTGTAAATTACATGTTTTCCAGGTAAATTATAAATATAATTAATGTTTTTAATCCAAAACTTTTCTTTCCTCTTGCTTGATTCTCAGAAATAGTAACCAGTCCATTTTTAGTGCTGTAATGTTAGCTCTTTGAATCATTTTAACTTGGCAAGTGGTTAGTTGCATTAGGGTTCTCATCATTCAGAAGTTGCCATTCAAAGTTGAGGTTTTATTCCCCTGAAAATAACTCACTGAGGAAGCCCCAGCCTCAGAGCCACTGTATGTATGACACTGCTAATTCCTCAAGAAGGAATGGAAGACCTTTGCAAGGTGCTGACATACAAATGTTTGGTTCTTGGTGCCTTCCATCATTCCTGGAGAGTTACCCTCTGTGCTCTGTCTACTGTTTGTCTTGCTAGTATCCTAGCATGAACACCTTCCTTTTGTTTGGATAGTACAATGTCCTAACTGAATGCTACTGAATATTTTCCTCTTCAGGGAGGGAGGATTTGACAGGTTAGGGAATATTTCCTAAGGTCAAGGCTACAGCAGCTTGGGTTTAATCAGCTGCATTACCTCACAATCAGCATCCTCTTTTTAGGGTCCAAATTTGTTTTATGCCTCTGAAACAGAGCAAAAGTTATTTGAGCTTCCAGCTAAAATCCCCACCCTGCCCCCAGAAGTACAACACAATCATTTTATGTTTCCAGACTTCAAGTTCAGATATCAAGAAAGAGACCACAGGCAAGAAAACTTGGATTCTATAGAAGCACCTACAAACTTTTCCTTTCAGTCCACTGTTAAAGATGCAACCAGAGATGTAAGGGAGGATGCAACCAGAAGCGAGGAATTGGCGGATCTACTTTCATGTGCTTCTTCATAGATCAAGGTGCTTGTCTGAAGAAATCCATTTATATAACTCCTTTTGAGCACTGGCAGCTATGAGTATCCCATGATTATAAAAATGAAGACCATAGCACCTGTTCAGTAAATGAAGAGCATTCATTTGATACACCAAGTTCACAGTATGGCACATTTAACATCAATTCACACTGATTCTCAAGGAAAACCATACAGGTTACTTTGTATTTAAAACAAGATACTGTTACAGGAGACTTACAGGGACCTAAGAGGAAATAACAAAGTCACAAAGGAATAGAACTGTGAAAGTTGCTGAGTAGGTAAGGTACAGGATATTTGGAAAATCCACAGGGCTGGGTATTTGCAGATACTGACTGAGTACCTGGGGACTGCGTGGTTCATCCTCTTTCCTAGGGCTTGGAATGCATGCATGTGCTTTTAAAAAGAGGCACCTGGGTGGGTTTGGCTATTTGTTTGAATGGGTATGACTGTCTGGATTCTCTTTTGCAAGTTGGAATGTGCAGTTCTTGATGGAACTAAGATGCTCCATCAGGGTGCTGAGCCATTTCCACAGTAACCAATGGTACACTGATAGATACTTCCAAGGAGGAAAGATTCTGTTTCTGAACTCCTGATTCTGAACAGGAGTTTCCCCATACAGCTGATTACTCCTATTTGCTAGTTGCCTTCAACTTACATGGAGTGCTGTGAGGGTGTTTCTTGTTGTTTGGGTTCTTTCGGGTTTTATTGTGAGTGTGCAATACTTTCCTAAAGCCACGTAATGAAATCTTAGACTGCATTTGGGAATCAAGTGAATGCTTTGCTCCTGTGTGTGAGCTCATGGGTTTTTCTTCTCTAAGGTATTTTTCCTAGCTAACAAAGAAAAACTTTGGTTTTCTCGCGGTTCTATCAGAAGAGACAGTAAATGCTTTAAATACACCCCAAGAATTTCTTTCTATGTATTGCAGGGAAAGCAAGCTAGTTGCTTTCCTAAAGAAGTTCAAACATTATTTCTGTAGTGAGAAGTAGATCAATAGGTAATTTGCCAGTGAAGTGATTGCATATGTTTACAATGTGCTGTGTATTTTGGCAAAGGAGGTTTAGGACCCAATTCTTTTAGCTTTTGCCAGCACGTAAAGCAATAAATGTAGACTTAAGTTACCAATATTGTATGCATTTTCTACATGAGAGGAGAGGCAAGGAGAGCAGGGGACAGATTTTTTTTGCTGTACTAGTTTTGAGGCTCAAGGGAAGGGGTAGAATATTTTAAAGCATCATGTACAAAACAAATTGCTAGGTCCTGTCTATTATTAGGTTGTCCCATTTACTAAGAAGATTGATTTATTAATAAAAATGGAACAAATGCAATTAAAGTACTGGGAAGCTTTTTGGATTTCATTGTGTGTCCGGGTAGTTTGGGGCTAGAATATTGTCAGTGTGCTGAAATGCTAATATGGTTGTGGGTAATGAGAAACATGGGCTGCTCCTGGGATTACCCCTGTAAAGGTTTGCTCTTGTCAGTATGACAGAAGATGAGCTACAATTTTTATAGTGGTCTGGCTTTTCTATTGCTAATTTTGCTTTTTTTCTTGGGTTCCAAGCTGTCAGGAAACTTCATGTAAACTTCCTGGATAAAAGTAGCTTAATTCAAGGTCTTACAGAGACTGAATTTTATTTCTTAGGGAGGAAGGAGGGGAAAACAGACTTGCAAGGGAAACCTGGCCCTTCACATAGCCATAACAGGGAATCCTAGGGGGACTGCGGCTCCAGACCTAAAATGACCTTGCTACAGAACTGCTCTTATTACATTTAATTCAGCAGCTCTGCAGAAGGATTCCTTTATGTGGTGACAAGAAAAGCAAAGTCTGTGAACCTGCATTTATAACTATAACATAAGGGACTTCTGCAAATAAAAGTAAAGAGGGAAAGAATTGAAGTGAAATGTCCTATAAAATAGGAGCTGAATAGTAACAATCAGGGTCTTGGTCACTCTGTTTTATTCAGTCAGTACTGGGATTCCATCTTGTCCTTGGAAATTTTAAAAAATAATTTTCTTTACCTAACACATTGCAGAGGTTCATATCCGGGAAAAAAGAATGCACAAATAATTTTTTAATACAATAAATTAATATTAATTTCCTTATTACTTTATATCCTATTACTCATTGTGTCATATGCAGATATAAATGAATGCATTTCAGTGTGGATTGGTAACTCTATTAAGCTGCATATAGGTTAAATAGAAGCAGCCAGCTACACAATGCTATGGAATGAAAGAAACTAAGAGCAAATGTAGTACTATTTTCTTAATGAATTATACCCTTCTGTATATTTCTTTATCTAATTCAGTATCTACTCTGCTTGTTCCTGATACCCTTAACCCCTGAAGGAGTAATGTTTCTACATTCCTAAAAATCTTTTCTACATTTTCGCTCTCCTCTTCCCAAATACCCAGAATGTTTGATAGTGGGGGTGTGTGTTGCATTTTCTGTGCTTAATTCTGTGTCATAGCTCCTGGTCTCTGTCTGGTTTTGCTTTGGTATGAGAGGTGTGGAAATACACGTGTTTGTTGATGCATTCTGTGGTGATGTGTTTTATTCAGGTTTTATTCAGGTGCAGATTACTGCACATCCCAGAAGTGAAGAGCCTTGGTGTGTCTCATGGTACTATCAGGCTTCTCTCACAGTGTGCTCTGTGTTTTGTTGGCTTTCCTTCTGTTTCTATGTCCCGTACTAGACTGGTTGATGGTTTTAGTAGCTGTTTTTGTGCTTTCTTTCCATTGCCCTTACTTGGATTATAGTCATAGCATCCTTTCTTCCACAGCTCCCTAATCTTCTATTTCAAATACTGCTTTTCTTGCTATTCGACATCTATCTATTTTCTTAGTGGACTCCAAGTGCTTAGCAGAATTACAGGTTGATAAGCTACCTGAAACTGTTGACATTTTCTCACCTGTCAATGTAAATAGTTAAACTTTCTTTCATTTGTTTTTTTCAGCACTAGAGAACAAATTAGGAATAACAAATCCAAAGCACTTCTATTACATTATCAGTGGTTAAAGATACCGCATAGCTTCAGAAAAGCCAGCAGATCATTTAAAAATGTATAGTAGCATGTCCTTATCTTGTGTGTGTGATATGGGTCAATTACACTGTTGTGAAACTTGTATCAGGACCAGTCTGTCATGATTATGTGCTGAGGACATACACAAGCTATTAATAGTCATATTGTACTTCTCAGTTCCACAGTTATGTGCTTGTACTCAGGGGCAGTTAAATAAGTTGATTAGGTAAATTCAAGAGGCAAAAAATTGACCAAGCAAGCCCCCACAAAGACATTAATGTGCCTGAATTGAATCCAGCCCTGTAATCGCTGCTGCTGTGTGCATAAGGATGATGTCTGTGTCAGTGGAAACCTTTCTTTACAGTTGTTCACTGGGTAAGAAAGACTGATGGCTCTGGGAGCCCATAGCATGAGTTTCCATTGCTCAGCAGCAGACAGTGTGGCCTGGTGGGATGTTTCCAGCTTGCCAACCAAACAGCTGAGCCCTCCTCACTCCCCAAGCTGGGGATGGCAGGAAGATGTGGACAACGAGCTCCTGCCTTGTTTCCTCTCCAACTGAGTCCCAGCCAGAGCAGGACATCGTGGTTGCTTTATAGAATAATTATAGGCAATTCCCAGCATCATCAGTCCTGGTGGCTTTGCTCTAGCTGTGGGTTTAGACCCCTTTGGCCATGCAGATCTGCTGAAACTCTGCATTGTGGTAGGGCTTGACTGAACCATGTTGGGTTTTAATTTGTTTTTTGACAAGTTGCTAGGTGAGTCCTGTGACTTTGAGGGTGTCCCATATGTACATATGAAAATCCTAGTGTATCAATACCAGCTTTCTTCAGAAAATTTAAGGAAGGATGAAGAATAAACTCAGAATAGAGTTGTCTATATTTGTAAAGGGAAATGTTCTGAAGAATTGCAAAGTTTAATCACATCTTTTGACAAGTACATCTGCTCTTTGGCAAGGCGGGCTGTTTCTAATCATATTATCATGGGCTTGCTTCTGCAGCAATTAGTGTGCTAGACAAATATTAAGTCCCTGGAACACTTTGAACCAAAAGAGATGGAGAAATAGCCTGGCTCTTCTCTATGTGATGTAATAAGATTTAAAGAAAAAAAAATACTATTACAGCTCTGTAAAATGTGCTCTAATGTGCTGTGTCTTCATTTTACTGGTGATGTGAACATGATTCAGTTAGCGAACTGATTATATGTTCATCTAACTCCAGGAACAAAAAAACCCCAAACCACTACCCAACAAAAGGCATTGGCATGGCCTGATAGGTTTTTTCATGTTTTAAAATACATTTATTAGTGTATTTGGGGCCAAATGTTGCTGGAAGAGGCAGCCTTTTTAGGTCTTAGTTGTAAGGTCTTTTGATGTATGCTGCATTTCATCTGTAGGTGTGGTATTTTTCCACAGTGCTCAAAACTCCTGGGATAAGCAGCGTATTTGTTCTCTAGTGGGAACCAGTGAGGAAAAAACCTAGATCTTTGCTAATTCTGACTTTATTTTCAAGTCTTCAGAATTATTCTGAGGACTGAAATGGAAAGAATTGAGTCTAAGAGTGGGGCGTGGCTCCTCTTGCCTTCTCTCTCTCTTCCATTCTGCTCTCTGCCTGCCTTTTCTGTTGAATGTTACCTGTTCTTTGGAGGAAGGATGTTAGCAGCTGATCACTTAAAGAAGAGGATCAAAAACCAAATTTTTATAGGGAAGGAGTAAAAATTTTTTGCATATGCCTCTTCTGTAAACAGTGAAAAATGAAACTGATGTTCTCTTTAGCATGTTGAAATAGAAACTATATGAAGTCAGGAATAGAAGAAATAGACTAGGAGAAATAGCAGTTGTTCAGGCTTATTAAATAAATCAGTGTTTAAAGCCAGGAAATCACAATTGTAGTGGTTGCTCTAGTATCTATCTGAAAAAGTGTTGTAGTCAATGCATAGGGGTTTTTTAATAAGACAAATGCAGTGTGAAACTTGGAAAATAATTGTTAACACTGGCAGAAAAGACTGGAGATGATTTTTAACCTTGAATAGGCACTTGTTTGGAGTGCACAGGCCTAGAGCAAACTCTATTCAGTTGTAAAATATGGATCTCTTTTCAGCAAAGAATTATTAAACACTGGGGGGAATAAAAGGAGCAAGGGAAATATTCCTCAGCAAATGAAGTGAGTCTCAGACAGCCATGCTTACCCTGTCAAATCTTATTACTAACACACTTCACCTACATTATAAAATTGGTGCTGTACGTTCTCTAATGAAGGGATTATTTTAAGGCTGTGAGCATTTGGGTAGGAATAAGAGGCTGGTGTTGAGAGAGACATCTGTAATGAGAGATCTTAAATCAGGATGCATTATTAATGAACTGCACGGGAAGCACACAAACCTGCTTTATTGGGCAAACTGTAAATGAGCCAGTTTGGTAAGAACATGCAAAATGTGTGTGTGCTGAGAGAGGGTATTTTGAGAATTTAACTAATTTCTGAATAGTAAAGGCATCCAGTCTGGTTATAATTGGTGCCTGTGGCAATTGTTGATACCCTGACTACATTAGCTTTCTGTGCCCTTTAGCAGAATTGGGAAAACATTTCTAGTACTTGTTAAGCTGTCTATTATCAAGCCTTCATAAATATACACATTTAGAATAGAGATGATTTGCTATCCCAGTGCCTTACAGCACTTAAATAAATTAGTTCCTCCTATTTCAGGCATTAATTTTGCAGTAATTATGCATGAAGCAATAATGCAATTAAAATTGCCTTCCAACTTGCTCGAGTGGGAATATTTTTTGAAAATAGTACTTGATCTTTTCTCAAAATACACTCTAGAGCAGGTGTATGTGCTGTGTAGCTCAAAACACCAATGTGGGACTTTTCTACCTTGGGATCCTCAGTTTGCCTGCAGCTGAAGTCAATATTAACCAAGTATTACCATCTGTTGGCTTTTGCTGACCTCTGGTTTATTGCCCTCTCCCCTTTCTCTTGTGGCCAAGTGCCCACATCGCAGCTGGCATTGAATGCTTCAGCAGTGGGTTTCCTTATTTAAGGAATGCAACCACACTTCAAGGCAGGAAACATGGGCTAGCTTTCAGTTTGCCATGTTCCAGTTTCTTTTTGCATGGCACCCACTGGTTTCAAATCTTTGCAGTATCTGCTATAGTAAAGCACAGCCATGTATCAGCCCAGATTTCAGCTTTAGGTCTGAATCTCTTTACACTTACATTAGACTCCTTGTTTCTTGGGAGAAAAGTATATATTTTGTAGCTGAGTTACAAATAAACTTTTTCAGCTTTTTGGCAGCTATGTAAGAGTTAAAGTGAAAAGATTTTTTTTTTTTTTTTTTTTTTTCCCAGCCAGAAAAGAAGTTTAATAAGTGTGGGTCCATTTGTTCATGGCAGTACTGGAGTTGAGCCCTGCAAACCCCTGGAGCTTGGCAAGCCAGGCAGACTTGGCACGTTTTCCTACAAGCTTACGGAGTCTGAGTCAAGCATGGCTTGTTGCAACTTCAAATATATTTAGTACATTTTGTTAACATGAATGTTAAGGTGGAGGGTTTGGGGTTTTTTTTCCCTTTGCTGACCTCAAGGTATCCCATGTAATCTCTACAAACAGCTTGTCCTTAAACCATGCATGGCAGTTTGTGGCTTGTATTCAATTCAAAAGAAACGTGTATTTTATTCAGTGTATCTGATTTACTCTTGACATGAATTTATTGAGGAAGTATGAGACAGTATCCCCTGGTCTTTCTGTCAGTTAGCCTTTGGTAGTGCGAATCTGTGGAAAAAACAAGCATAGCTTGTAACACTTCAGTGCATCAGGACAGCGATAACCTTTGCCCTCTGTTTGGAGCATGTGATGCTTGAAGACTTTAAGTGCTGGAAATACTCTCACTTTTAATTTTTAGCTTTGTGGATACTGCTGAAAGAAAGGGAGTTCAAATTGGACTTTTGGGTTGGCCAGACACTCAACTTTCTAAATGTTAGTTCTTGCTTCTCCAAGTTTTTGTCAGCCTTTGAAATAAGGGAGAAAACTTTTCTATAGAAGAAAATTTTTTCAATGTTGAAAGATGCTGCAGAATGCTCAAGATACTGACAGCTAATTACCTATTTACTCCAGTCAGACACAGCCGCCTCAGTCTTCTCCTATATTGGTTCATTCATCTCCATGTGTTGTTGGCAGGGTCTTGAGTGAATTCTGCACCACGCAGTTGTAGCAGGGCAGTACATCTTGAGTAGGAAGAATTGGTCTCTTGGGTGGTGGATGTTTTTCACTTGGACTTTGACAGTCTCTCTGCTGCTCTGTAAGGCATCCGAACAGCTCTGCTCTTCACAAGTTTTGTGTGATTCTGTCATCATTATTGTTAATATTTTTGTTGGGAAATGTGAACCTAAGAATCCAAGATGTTAGATTTGCCTGGTTTAGTGCTTGTCTTCTAGCCATGGGCTAGCTACAAAAAATCTGGCTGCTTTGTTTTACCCTCTTGATGGATAATCAGCTATGTCTGTTGCTGGAGGACTGGTTATGGGAAGCTATGGTTTCAGAGAGCAGTTGTTTCCTAAGCAGCATGAGCCAATGTTATAAAAGGCCTCATCATTTGCTACTAAACCTTTGAAGTTTGCTTTGCCCAGTGGGATCTAGAAAACTGAGCAGAGCACAGTCAGGTTGCCAACTAAGCCAGGCAGGCTTCTGATTTGTGAGCTATTTATTGTTTTTAGAATTGCTGCCCTCATTCATCGTTGCAATTAATTGCAACAAGCCTGGAGATGATAAATGCCTTGATCATTATTGCTAAATATCTGGGAGCATGCTTTTCTAAAGCTCAGATTCTTCCTAGAAGAAACCCTCGAGTTCCTAACTTGAACACCCCAAATAAATTGTGGTTTCTTTTTGGGACCCCAGGCTTTGTACCAAAGAGCTTTCATATGTTTCTTTTGAAGGGCTGATGTTTAGAGCTGTCTGGGAGCACTTGAAGCGTGAGAGTGTGACTGGCCAGTGTGCTGCTTTGGGCTATTAACTGAGTCCTCTGAGTGAGATTTAAAGAGTATTCCTGCAAGGTATCAGTGCAATAGAACTGGTGATAAAAAGTTGGAATTTAGTGGGTCTGCTGTCTTTTCTCTGGACAGAGATGGTGAGGTGAATGCTTTAAGGCTCTTTTAATTGAATGCATGTTTGGCAATGGGAAAGAAAGATGCACTTCTTTAAGGAAACCTCAGAAATATCTTGCAGTTTATACTAGGCCAATCATTTCAGCTAAGTAGTAAAGGAATGAAGCTGTTGGCCCTCAAGAAAGCTTACAATGGTACTTGTAAACTGCAAGCTGCAAGAAGAGTAGCAAGTATTGACAAGTGTGAACTAAAGAGTAATATGATGAGAAATAGAGACTCACTACTCAAAAGAGCAGCTGATGGTTTAAAAAAATATAGGAAGTAATTACAAGTAGATGACCAACTGTGCAAAGCATAGCTATAAACAGATGGGTTGGAATCAGTGTCATTGTTTCTTATTTGAACAATGAGAATTCATTAGAACTGATGATTAATTTCAAAGAAGAATGGTGATATAATAGCCGTAAACTAACCTGGTCTTTGGCTTGTGAACAACGGTAGTTTTCTGCAAGACTCATCTGGTCTCCAGCTTTTCTTCTGTGATTTTTTTTTTTCCAATTGCCTTTTGCATCCACAGCATCATCTGGGAGACATTTCCATAGGCCAGCTGTGTATTGTGTGAAAAGGTTTCACTTTTTCCTTTTGTATAGCATGTGAATTTCATGTCTTGCAACAGCGCTTATTTGAGCAGCTATTTGTTATTCTTTCCTATCTCATAAATACTTTAATATACCATGAAGTTGCCTCTGTCCCATGTTAGAGTCCTGGTCTGTTTTGATGTTGCATCTATGAAAACAATGATAGGTTTTTGATGCAACCTCATTTTCTTCTTGGGTTTGTTTTTTGAGGTTTTTTTGTGATGTGTGTTTGCGGGGGTTTTGTTTGTTTGTTTGGGGTTTTGTATGTTTGTTTTGTTTGGGGTTTTGTGTGTGTGTGTGTGGTTTTTTTTCCCCTTGATCATTGTATATGCATTTTAGGTGGGAGCAGGGAGGAGATCAGGTGATGTACAGATAACTGCTGTTATCTGAGGGGTTCTGCTAGGCCACTAATACTGCATAAGTGAGTCAGAGAATTAATTATACTGGTAGGGGAGTGCTGCCCAATGTGTGACAGAATGGTGTCAGAGAAGATACGTAGCACTAAGTGCCATGGGCTGTCAGGGAGTGGGAAGGGAATGGGCATGGTTATCACTTGTCTGGTCTGCAATATATAGTGCGTCCAGTGTAACGTGCACTTGTAAAAGTAAATGCAACACAGAATATGTTGAAACAGGGTTAGAGGGAGTGTTCCCAATGCAATATTGGATTAATTTTGAGCAAAGTAACATGCTATACTGTGGAATTTGAAAAGGGTTGTAGCCAGAAATTCTCAGAAATTTTTGTTATCTAATAAGTGTAATGATTTCACGTACAAACTGTTTCAGGATGCCCTTAAACTGCTATTGTTCTTCTAGTTTCCAATTTACTTGGAAAACTATAATTCTTTCCTTTCTTTGTTGTATTATCTAAGCTTCTTTTGTCCTCCACTAAGAAACTTTGTTCCAACTTGGTACACCAGCTTTTGCTTCAAAAAGGTGCTTAAGCAAGATTAATAGGCTCAAAGAAGCTGCCTCCATGCAAATGCTGAAAAGAGTTTACCTGTGTGCTGAAGCCTAGAGCTGTTTCATGAGATTGTGTCATTACAGAATTCCCTCAGCTGGAAGGCAACTTGAAGTCCATCTAGTCCCATCTTCTCTTTGAAGTAGGGTGAATATTAAATGCAAACCAGGTTGCTCAGGGCTTGCCCAGTTGCATTTGTAAACTTGTTTAAGGATGAAGACCTTTTAGCCTGTTTTGCAACCTCTTCCAGTTTTAATTGTTAAGTAGGTAGTTTATTAAATAATAATGTTTGCATCCTTTAGACAAGAAAATTATAATATAATCATGATTGTGTAACTGACAAGGAGATATCACTGTAATTCTGGGATTGTATAGGTGCAATGTGAGTTAAGCAGGACATCCATCAAAACACAGTTATCTTGCAAATCCTGGTCTTTGCCAAACATGATGGAAATGAGGTTGGCTGCTGGCTTCAGGTATATTCATTTGCCAGCAATAAGGATTTTGTAATAGTTTGATGCCATCTCTTTTTTTAGAGCCCTGATATAAATACAGCAAATTTCTCCATAGCCTGAATATTTTATTTTAAACAAGGAGTACTCTGCCAGTATTTAAAATGTAGGACTTGAAAATAACTGCCTGGCACTGCTGCTAATTATTTTTTAGAGCATGACAAGCATCTGTTTCCAGATGGTGATCTGTATTCCACATCCTTCTCCTCTACTGAAATGAAAGCATGTATTACAGAAGTAATCATAGGCTTTTTATGACTTTTCTCTTTTTCAGCTTTGGTTTGCTTTTGTTAATGGATTTTCTGGGCAAATCTTATTTGAGCGATGGTGCATTGGTCTGTATAATGTGGTAAGTACTACATGTTTTGACTTGATAGTGCTTGGGTCTACTGTATTATTTTGTTGTGCCCCATTTTTCACAGGTAACTGTCCTAGATGTATATCAGGAAAGGTGAGTTCATTTGGAAAAGCCATTTGCAATCCACTGTGAGGTAGGAAAAAATTTTAAATCACGTTTTAATTGCAAAACGAAAATTTGTAAAAACCTATTTGAAAATAGACGTTTACCCTAATATAAACTGCATGCATCTAAAACTCGGCAGGTTTTAGATAGAATTTAATTTCCTCTTTGAAAGCATCTTCAGTGTTCAGTACTGAATATTTTGGTGATAGTTTGACAGTTCATGCTGAAAATATTCCTAAACACACTCCTGTGTTTTGATGCATTTTTTCCTCTCCTGTAACCCTGTGAAGTTATATGCTGAAGGAATAGAAAGAGAAGCTGCATCACTGTGTCATCAGCATTTTGCACTTAAAACAAGAGCAGGATGTGTCATTCTGGAAGTGGTTTCTGATTTTTGACATGGCCTGCAGGGTGTCACACTGTGTCATAGGACTTTAGTACTTCAACCAGTTATATCATTTAATCAATCACATAGATTAAGTCTAAAGAATCTCTGGAACCGAGTTCCATAGCATGCCATAGACCTGTGTTGGTGTTTTCAATAGTGTTATCATTGTAATGTTAGGAATGGCTCAGTGCCTGGAATTATAAGTTCTTTGGACACTATTAAAGAGTCTCTTTGCAGAGAGGGAATTTAATTTTCTTTCTTAAAAAAAACCTCATTCCAAATATATGCTAATACAGAAAAAAACCAGCAAATTATCACTGAGTAGTATTAATGGAACCACTTAACTTCTGTCACATTAATTTTAAAAATGACAGCACAAGCCCCCATATTCCATAAGATTTCATACTCTTAGTTGGAGATACTTATTCAAGGATTTATCATTCCCTTGATTTCCTTCACCCTAATTTCCTGACTGTTATGCCGTCTCTGTCATTCATGTTTAGATATTTGCATCTATTATCTTTAAACCTCATTTGATGAATATATCTACCCTACCTAAAGCTTCTGGATAAAAAAATCATCTCCTGTGATCAGAAAATAAACCTTGTTTTTTAAAGTCAGTATTTTCTAAAATTAGAACTGGTTGTGTGGACTCATGGAGAATCAAGTGCTAGTAGGATACTAGTAATGTCCACAATTTGTAGGGCTTAGATTTTGAAGTGCTTTTAGCTAAGTCATTGTCTTCTGTGCAGATAACCCTTTCTTTCATTAGTGGTCTCATTAAAATATGAAGTGTATGAAATCATAGTGGTGCTGTAATTCCTGATTTTGCACTGGTTCACACTGGAGGTGCCTTGGTGATCAAAACTGCTAGAAGATTTATTTCAAGTGAGACTGTGAATGCCCCAATAAACACAAGAAAACTGGGGAAGAAACCATTGAAGCTGGATAAGAACATGATCTTCTTTGAAATATTGGACCAGTTTCAGTTCTCTACCCTCAGGCTGCTGTCATTTTAGCCATCTGGTTTATCACTTCATGAGCGAAGATGCATAATTTCCGCTGGGCTGAGTATTGTAATTACTGATTCTCACTCATCTCTGTTCCTTCCCATTATTCTTCTTGTGCTCCCCAACTGCCAGGGTGCTGCTGGTGGGAATCACAGCCCACCTTCTCCAAATGTGCACACACCCTAGAAACAGTTCATAACTCCAATCTGCCTCTTAACTTCAAAAACACTTCTCAAACTGTTAAAAATATATGTATGTATAGGATTAAAAGCGATGTTTCTGATATAAACTACTGATGTAAAACAAAGTGAACGAAGCTTAAAGTTCAGGCTTGCACCCTGGTGTTACATTCGCTCTGTTGTCTGCACTGTAGACCACAAGAAACATGGGTACCCAAGCTGGCTTTAAATGAGCTGCCTCGGATCCTGGAAACACTTTTGGAGCAGCAGTGTAAAGTCACTGGAGGCTAATTTACTCTGCTTCTGGCACAGTGTCCTGCTGCCTGTCTTGGAAGGCTTCCGAGGCTTGGTCATCCAAGCGTCTGCCCATAGCACAGACACACACTGCAGTTAATTTGTTCCTATCTGTTCATGCCTGCCAGGGGAATCCCCAAAGTACCATAATGCAGAATGGCCTTTGTTGCTCAGTAGAATTTTTTTTTTTAATGTGATTTCCACATTTTCTCTGTCTGTAAACTTAGCAGTGGTTAAGCACATTGCATATCTAATTATGGCTACAACTGCAGCTATATTGGAACCTATTCCCACAAGGCTATTTTGAAAAAAATACGTGTTGTCTTTCCTTTGCAGTATGATGTGTCTGACCCTTGCTGGATTAGCTGGTACATCAAAAACTAATGATGCTTAACTTCTTGGATTTAAGCTAATAAGTTAATAATGTGAATTTTCTTTTGTGTTTCTTTTGTTCATAAGTCAATATTTGAGAGTTATAAATTGGTGAAATTGATGCTTGGACTTCTTTGGACCACTGAAAATGATGTCAAATAACATGCTAAGTAGTAGCAAGTCTTCACTGAAGTCTGTGGGAATTTTGCTTTTGTCTAGATAAGGAAACATTATATGAGATACACTTAAAACTAGGAGCTGCTTTCAATTAGTATTTGCTTTCCTTGCAGATTTTCACAGCACTGCCGCCCTTTACTCTGGGAATTTTCGAACGATCGTGTACTCAAGATAGCATGCTTAGATTTCCACAACTATACAAAATCACTCAAAATGCAGATGGTTTCAACACAAGGGTAAGGAAAACCCTGTTGCTCTAATAAAAAAACATAAGCATTCATACATTCCAATTTTTTCTTGTAAAAAATAACTTGTGTCTGATGTTACTTCTGCTTTATGCTAACCACTGAGTGATTGTTCAGCCTTTCAGTTCTTTCCAAGTGAATATTTTTTATTTAAGTAAAAAACATCCTTGTTTATAAATAAGGATTTTCTGCTGTGACTTCACCTGAAAATGGTCCTGAAATATCCATGAACTTTGATTCAAAATTAGATTCTTCTCCAAGTACAATTTTTCAATTCACAGCTACTGATAAGTCATGATGGCATTGCCTGGATTTATTCAACATATGTGTTGTCTTAACACTCTCTGCTAGGTTGCTTTTTCATAGTTAGTGTAGCTGTGTTCCAGTAGTTCTTTTGGAAAATAGAATTTGGAGTGGCTTATTTGGACTTCTGAGTTTTAAAGAGCACATTGTACTCCATTTTGCTATTTAAATGCTGGGAAATGCCAGCATTTGTTATTCTGTCTTTTCCATCTAAATCATATCACAATCTAAATGTACTCCTGAATCAAGGAGGCTGTAGGAATGCTTTATTTGGGGTGGAAATTATAGAGTGCATTAAGCTCTAGTTTGTGCAAAATTGCATTATCTGCTAGTTAAAAACTGTAGGACACAAAGTATTTGTGCATTGAAAGAAAATAGAACATGTCATAATACTGAATCACTCTTAAAATTATTTTTTGAGACAATTAAACAAAGTTGACTCTGCCTTATTTCAATAAAAATCTTGAACTGAAGCATGCTTGCCTATTATGCTTCAAGTTGGTAGAATAAAATGATCAAACTGGACCAGTGTTTGCTTGTGAAAAAAACAGAAATTGTAGAGCAGGAGAAAATAGATCCTGCAGAAGTTTAGGTATTTCACTTCAAGACAAACATTTTCTGACTCTAAACTATACAATGAAGTGTTTGTTAGGAGTTAGAGAGAGGTCAAGAGTTTTGGACTTTACTGATGGCTTGGTTTGTTTTCCCTCAGGTTTTCTGGGGTCACTGCATCAATGCCCTTATCCATTCCATCATTCTTTTCTGGTTTCCACTGAAAGTGCTGGAGCATGGTAAGGGCTTCATTATTTCTTACGTCAGTAACTGATGTTCAGTCTTACAGAACCAGTGTGTTTGCAGAAGGGGGGGTCGTGACAGTCCCAAGAAATAATGCTGCCAGACAGTTCAATGGTCTTTAGCTGCTGAGCTTGGTGGGTTGTCTAGTGGCTTTCAGAAATTATTCTCATTTAGCGTAATTCTTGTTCATATAGTGACTTGAGTAGTTGAAAAATGAAACTACTGCTTTGCTAAGAAGGCTTACCCAAATACTGAGTGATGTTTCACAAAATGCCTTTTTTTTTCTTTTTTATGGTGGTGTGTTGAGATCTCAGCGTTTTGTTGAATAGTGTTATTATAGCAGTTGCCTTAGAACCATTTGCTGTATATCTTGTTGCACATTTCCCATTCCATAACGCAGTACAGTGAAAAAGAATTGGCTGAAATGGAAGCAAACAGGATCAAAAGTCAGAGATACTGGGGAAATTAGACTTTTTGGTATACAAATTAGGGTAAGTCTTGCTTTCCAGGGTAGCTCAACTAATGGTATTTCAGGGACCAGAAAATTCCATATGGTTCCTACCTAGCTTCCCAGTATAGCTGTGGGGGAGGGAAAAACCATAGGAAATCTGTTCTTTGATTGTAGTAAAAATAGGGTTAGATCAGACAGGGAATTTACGGCTGCTGAAGATAATATTTACCTAAAATTGTAAATTCTTCACAAGTGTAAGTCTTTTCTGGGAAACACTGATTTTAAGAAAACCTTTTCGGCTCCAGAATGGATTAAGTGGGGAGGAGGTGAAAGAAATAAAAAGGGAGGGAAGATGAATGCTCATGTCAGAGGCGTGATAGTAAAGATACTTGTGGGGGTTAGGTTCATGTTTCTCTACTTGGCTGGTTAAAATGTCAGTATCATATTCTCAGTGGGAACTTCACATGCTGGCTGATGGACCATATAAGAAAAGGAACTTCCCTTTCCTCTGTACGTGGGCTAAAAGAACCTTCCATTTCATGGGAGAGGGACTTTTATGGTTGGTTGCTTTTTTATTTGGTTTGAGGAGTTTTTGTTGTTCTGTTACACTGTTTTTATGACAAATGCTAATCTTGATTAGTTCTTTTAAAATTCAACTGCAGAAATTTTAGGTTGACATTTTTAGTGTTTATAGTTAAAATTACATAGTCTTCCACAGATGTTTTCCTAGTTCCTAAACCGATAATGTGCTTTTTATTTCAACAATTAGTATTTTAAGACTGAAATACCAGCTCAAAGAGTAACTTTCTGAGTTCCTATGAATAGGTTACTTAGTTTGTTTTCCAGAGAGGAATGAATACTGAATTTTCAAGTTTCTTTGCATTTCCAAATGCAAGAAGGATTTCAGTGCCAGAGACAAAAATGTGCCATTCACACTGGGATGGTTCTTAACCTCTCAAGTTGCTTAGAATGTGAAGTGCATGTACTCCATGAATGGGCACTTGTGTAACTTCAGAAATGAATGTTCTCTGAGCATCCTGCTGTTTTCATTTGCACAAATATAATTCCTTTCAGGATTGCATAGCCTCTCAAAGTGAAAGGTCATGGAAAACACTGAAAAATAAAGTCATTAACTTACTGCATTAAAATATAGAACTTTAAAAAATTGAGACTTACAGGAAAATTTATTGAATTATTTGAATGTTCACTGTGATGTTACACTAGAGCATGGCCATGTCGTGTCAGCTTATTCTAGCAAAACTGGTATGTGTTTAGGTGTGCCTTTTTCTTAATAAACTGAGCCTTTTGGCACCAATAGGGTTCATTTGGCATGGGAGACAAAGTTCCCTACTGCTCTTCACCTTTTTCATTGACACCAGGGGAAAGAGCATGGTGACTGTAAAATCTTTAAAATCTTGGCATGTCCCTGAATTATGTGGTAAATGCCTGAAGCCACTGGGGAGGAGCTGGGCTGAGGAAGATGCCAGTGGCTAGAAACCATGCCAATTCCTAACGTAGCTGTCTCAAACTTTAGCTCCAGTTGCAATGTTAGTCACTAGCCTATCTGCAGCTGTTTCTTAGTAGTTAATATTGAAAAGAAAGCAGGGATAGAGAACTAGCAACTTCTGGAAAATATTCAGAACCTGTCAGTTCTTTGGAGACAGATGTGCAGGGTAGCAGAAGGAAAACAAAACAAGTAGCTTGGGTTTACTGTACTGACTAAATATATAGGAGTATTTTAGCTGTAAGCTAGGCAGGATCTTCATCACATAAATCCGAGTGTCAGAAGCTCTTCTTTACAGACTTAAAAAATTACTGATCCTGGAGTACACAACCCTTTTTCAATAATGTCAGATCCAGTTTTTCAAGTAAATCTAACAAAATGTTACTGCCATTGATACTTTGAGAGGCTACTAGGACAGAGGTTAGACAGTGTTAAAGGAATAAAGTAGGTATTTATTCAAAAGGCCTTCAAAGCACACACCTTGGGCAGTACAAGATGGACAATAGATCACATGTTTCCCCACTTTAATGACTTTTGTTCATTTACATATTGGGGTTAATTGTCCAATTACAGCTTCAGGTTATGAAGTCCCATTCTCCCAGATTGCTCTCCTGAATTCACTGTTGTTTACACTTTTGGGACCTGAAGCCGCAAGGGTGTCCTCAGTTCTCAGGCTGGAAAAGGTTTGTTTTGTCTAACTGAACTGTGAGGACAAGTTGCTAACATATGAAGTTGAGAGTTATGTACTAATGCAGTACAGCATCTGGATAATACAAAAGCCGAAACTTAAGGCATCATCATGGTAGAATCTCAGTGTGCTAGGCAGTATGTGTTTGGGAATGAGTCCAAAGTCTTATCGTAAGCCTTTTTGTCCCTGCTGTTCATGTATTTCCCTAGCAGTTGTCTTAAAACATGTGAAAATAGCAATACTTATCATGCTTGAATAATGCTTAGAAACTCCTGTGAGTCCAAGTTCAGCTGGCATTCATGTGGTGGTTGAATGTGTTTTCATGGTGTTCCAGTTCAATTCAGCAAGGACTGAGAGGCTAAATGACATTTGAAGCATTGCCAAGCTTGGCACTTTCAAACGATAGATTAACATGTATGTACTCTCCCTTGTGCACAGTTGATAGAGAACGGGTGGGCAGACACTGAATACTGCCCAGACACTGAATACTGCCCAGTTACCGAGCTAACCTCCAGTGAGGTACTATACATATCTATGTGTGTCATTTACAGATGAGACTGCCTTCCTAATTCAGCTCTTTCACCACATGTCAGCTGGTGGTTTACTGCTTTTTCATCACAGGCACACAAATTAATGTATTGTTAGAAGTGACAATCGGTACAGGATGCATAGCAAGAGAAGTGACAGTGACATACCTCAGCTCTTACAGGCAAATTACATACTCGGGGCAGTGTTCACCAGACACTTTTTGTTAGCCCAGCTTCTGGCTACCAAGACTATGGATATGTGCTCTGTCAGAGTACTGTGTCTGAGCCCTGGCTGAGCACAGCTTCTGCATTACCATTATTTCCTGGCTTCTAAGAGTGCTTTTCACTGTTCAGAAAGGAAAGATTGGGACCAATTATTTTCTCCTGGAAATGTCCTTGTTCTTTTGTCCGTTCTGTTGATAAACTGATAACAAATGTGATCTTTTCTATCTTCTTCTTTCAGATGCAGTGTTCACAAATGGACAGGGAGTTGACTATTTATTTGTTGGAAACATAGTTTACACTGTAAGTCTGTGTATCCTATCAATTTTTGAATAATTTTTGTATTTGTTTCCAGCCTTTTTTTTACGACAAGTAAATGGTGTAAACGTGTGTGAGTAAAATAAAATCAGTCTGATGCTGTGTGCATGATTTTCCCTTTTCCTTTTAAGTTTTTTCTCCCAGACATGCACCAACCATGGCTTCTGTTCTGTCCTTCCCCTATCCCCTGAAAAGCTCCTGGGTTGTTACCTGCATGGTAGTAGCTTTTTAGGTGTAGAGGGGAGATGAACACCTTGGAATTTTAGAGTGTTAGTAATGAAGTTGTCTTTTCTCTTTTTTCCTTGCAGTATGTTGTAGTCACTGTTTGTCTGAAAGCTGGCTTGGAAACAACTGCATGGACTAGAGTAAGTACTTCTCAGTATCTTTTATTTTATTAGCACCTTCCTTCCTAATGAGTATTAATACAGATAAGAAGTACTAAAAATCATTTGGGACTTCAGAGTTTTAATTAGGCCTTTCATGTAAGGATAGCCTGCTAAGCTCCCTAAGTACGGAATGTGAGAGGAATGAACTCGTAGATCACACAACTTCTGTGATGAAAAAGGGCAGTCTGACAGAAATGGGAAGAGTACACTAAAAGTGTATTGTCAACATCTCTACTTAAAAATGAGGAAAATTTTGCATGAAATCAACATACTACTGTAATTGCTTAAGAAAATACATCAAGAAAATTATCCTTGGTACTCTGGAGCTCTTTCAGAATTAATGCAATAAGGAATGCAAGGTGTCTGCCCACAGATAAACAACTGGCCTTTGAAAACATCTTTGAACTGGGTAAAAAGAGCTAGCGATGACTTCACATTGGTTGAGTTGTTTTGTTGTTTCTTTGGGGTTTTATTCCACTAGTATAATAAGGATGTTAGTTATATGGTTATGTTGGTTCCTTGATTTGAGTTACTCCCTTGAAATGGGCAAGTGCTCTGTTACTGGTAGGTGACTGAATCCAGCAGGGCAGTGAGCTCCAGAGAGTAAGGGACAGGGAGGGAAGGGCTCCTGTGTTGATGAACCTTCAACACCCTTCTGTCCTTTCCCCTAGCCCCTCTGAAACACTATTTTTTTAAAAAAAATGTGATGGAGTCCCTTTTTCTCCACACCAGTAAGATACTTTATAGGAGTCCAGTTTTCATGGCATACAAGACAGCTCTGCCCTCAAAATTAAGTTGCTTTGAGGATGCATCTTATTCTACAAGTTTCTTGGAAGGTTTGCTTAGATCTTGTTAAATTCATTGCTTCTGTTTGTTGTAAAATGCTTTATTTAATTCCTCCCAGAGGAATTGAGAAGATCAATAGACTGACATCTGTTCTGAATTTTAGAGATGAAATGCTATCTATATGGGTTATTTAATTGTTGCGGAGATGTTAATATTGTCTGTCCCATTCTCTTTTCTGAAAATAAAATCTGGATGGTTTTTTACTGTTGCTTATGCATCAGTTCTGTGTTGTGTATCAACATTTTAAAATGCAAAAAATCCTTAAATTAATCCCTTGTGCACCCAAAAAGCATGTGAGCTTGTTTAGCTCCTGTTTTGTTAAGAATTGTTTGATGGTTTCTCTTCATTCCTCTTCCCTGGATAGATAATGGGTGTCTTTTCAGTCACTTGGGGACAATCATGATCACTTAATTTCTAAACTTCTTTTTGAAAGATACCATAACTTTTAGTAGATATTTGAGTTCTTTAACACTGGCCTTTCACAGATAAATTATTATTATTCACACAGCATTTGTGTTTAGGATCAACTTTTTATATATATATACTTCTGAATCCTGTCCCATTGCTTAGAACAGTGATTCTCATCTCAAAATCTGATGTTGGTTATAGTTTCAGCTGTGAGTGAATCAACACACAGAGAATCTTTAGGTTACTTGAAGAGTATTAAATTTACAACACTGAGTTAAGCCTCTTCTCCATCATCAAGCAGATTGGTTACAGGCAATTTGTTCTAAAGACTACAGGGGATACTGCCACTTGGGAGAACCAGCAGAAAGCTTTAAATAAATAATACAGTCAGAGCGTTTGGGAGCCTGGTATATCCAGTAGGTAGTGTGGGAACAAAGGCTGTGATAAAAGTGGTTACATAATGCACAATAAAATCCACACATTGAAGTTGAGTGGAGTTATGTTACCTGTGGCCTATCTGGAACACACTGCAGTAGGCTTTTTCCCAAACACACACAGCTTTTTTCATCGCTGCTTTACCACAGTTTAGGAGCTGTTTCAGATAAGCAGGGCACATGGGAAAGCCACACACTCTGTCTAGTTTTTATACAAGAACCTTGATTTCCTGTTTTCTGTCATTCATTTAACGCATCTGATGGGTTCACTTCTGGTTTTGCATGTGAAGTCTCCTGGTGTAAATTCAGATGTCAGTGGAGAATCAATAGTGCAAAAGTTGGTGTGGTGTAAAGAACATTTTCAAGCAGGATGGGGGGCGGGGGTCTTCCAGCATGCCGAAGCTTTTTTCAAGGCAGAGAAGCCGTTTGGGCAGATATAAGCTTGAGATAATTAGATGGTTGGAACAACTGTGAGAAGAAGGTAAAAGACAACATAAAATGAGCGAAATCTACTCAGTTTGAAAAGTGAAGATCTGCAAAACTTGAAAATTGTCCTAGCAGCAGAATGGGAAGAAAAGCCTGAGTGACAAAAAAACCCAAACTGATGTAATTTCAGTAGCATAAATACACTTCCTACAAAATAAGGCTACATCTGATATTGGGTGCTCTGGTTGCTTTTATTTTTACTGGTTTTAGTCATGAAGTCCAGGAGCTAGGGAAGCACCAGTCCAAGCTATCCTGAGCCTTCTGCCCACTTGCCTGAGAGGAAGGTTGTGGCTCAAGAGAAAGAAAGTGTCACATCCTTTTCAGAAAGCAGTGATGCTGCTGCTCTGCCATTCCATGGGGCTGACTTTTAAAGATGAATTCTTGCAGAAGCCTTGCAGTCCTGGGTCTCTGGGGAGCTGAGCACTGCAGTTGCTCACTAGGGCAGGGCTTCTAGCTGGTATCTTGATGTGAATTTGCCCCGTTTTCAGAAAAGTAGATAGACTGAAAAGATAAAACCCCTTTTGTCCTCCAAGTGTTTAAAAAAAAAAATCCTTCAGTTTCTTATTTTTCTTCACATGAAAACCGAGTTGTGCATGTATGTGGGTATTTTGGAGGTTTTTGTTATGCGGGGGTTTGGGGCTGGGGTTTTTTGTTAATTTGTTTCTTGTTTGTTTGTTTTAAATAAAGGAGTTCCTTCTTTACTGAGGTCAGATCTCCTGGGTGAAACAGAGTAAATAGCAATGTTTGAAAAGAACTCTTCCTTCCCACTGTGTCTCTCCAGGAAGGGGCCTATCCCATGTCTTGCTTATTATTAGCCCAGCAACTTCCAGGGTTGAACAAAATTGCAGCTTTCTGAGAGTGCCTAGAAGACAGTTCTTTATATTGCCTCTGACATCTTGTCATATGAATGCTTCTACTGTAAGGTAGTCTCTAGTTGATCCCAACTATCTGCTGGTCTGCACTGGTGCTGCAGACTCCTTCTTTATTTTCACTGCACGTGCTGGAGAAAGCTGTCCTTTCCAAGGATGTCCAGCAGCTGCACATTAGGGGCAATCTTCTCTTCCTTCCCGAGGTTTGTATTTATCTCAAAGCAAGCAGAACACAATAGTCTGACACTTTATTGGTTCTCAGACATACTGTTCCAGAAGTTAACAGACACAGTCATCCAGTAGGAAGTATAAAGCCAAGAGCTGAACAAACACGCTGTGTCCACCAGCACCTAGTATGTGAATTCCTTCCCATGTTCCTGAACTCATATGTAATTAGTAATTAAGATTTATGCAGGTACTTCTCTGAATTGGAGCCAAAGTCTTCAGCCACAGGAGTTGTTGGCATTCAGAAAAGCTGGAGCCAATAATGAGCTCAGTTGCTTGTTACAACTGAAATTACTGGTTCCATCCACTGCAGTGTAAAAGTAAAACAACTTAAATCATCCTGAACAGAAAACAAGTTTGGGTGTGTAGGAAAAATTACTTTAATGCAACTGAGAAGAAGTTTGTGCTGGATGTGTTCTTGGTCATTTAATAGTTCTTTTTTTTTTTTTTTTAAGCTCTTAGTGAGTCTACAGACTAAAGAACCAGTAAAGATGTAAACTGCATTGCATATCTGTAAATTGATTAGAACCCCTTTAAAACAAAGAAAAAGTGAAGTTGATTGGTAGATATTGATTGTGGTAGTGTATTACACAACACTGAATCTCCTTCCAGGGAAGGTGAGGATGTATATGGCTTGTATGTATGCACTACCATAAGGGATTTGTCCACGTAAACTTTAACTTGCACCTTTGAAAATTTCTGCCTTGATTTATGTGTTGATACTGGCATGTGCATGAAAAGATACAGGAACTAGATGAGAGAAATCATGGTTCCAAGGAAAATCTGACGAGTTTTCAGAGCTCCAAATAAGATAGATTGGCTGAGAAGACTATCTGTCTGTCCTGCTATGAGGCAAAGATTAAAGAGAAGTGGTTTATGCTGTTTGAACAACCTGTGCTACTGGCCAAAAACCAAGAGCAGTAGACAGGCCTGAGTGAGACCAACAGAGACCTGAACAGGGAAACACTTCTGGGCTGGGGGAATGGAGGAAGTGCCGTGTGTTGACTCTGCTTCTCTCCCTGTTCCTTGGCAGTTCAGTCACCTGGCCGTCTGGGGAAGCATGCTGCTCTGGCTTGTCTTCTTCGGGGTGTACTCGGCCATCTGGCCCACGTTCCCCATCGCGCCGGACATGCTGGGGCAGGTCAGTACCAACGCCTGGCTCTGGGGACAGCGGCCCAGCACAGTGGCCTGCTGTCACCAGCATTGCTAGCAAAGGGCTTTAAATCCAGTGAGAGCGCTTGGACTTCATTTTAACCTTTTCTTAATCCCAGTATTCATTTAGCTTTATCTCCTCATAAGAGGAGTTCTCTTTGTCCCCCAGACTGAGATCATCCATGATTACCTGCACTGTGGATACCATATGACAATTCCCGATTCACTGTGATGGTAGTGGGACTGGCTTTTTTTATTAGCATCCAGTCCTAACAAGACATTGTGTGTTTGACAAAATGTCAAATTTGGTTTGGGATTTTGTTTTGTCATGGGTTTGTTATTTTCCATGTGTTGTGTTTTGTTTTGTATTGTTGCTTTTTACCTTCATTCATTTTAAATACACATAATTTCCTTGTGAATAGAACAAGGTGGTCTGAACAAGAAGGAGCGCTGATAGATTAGGTATTATAGTACTGGAGGAATTCTGAATTTGTTCCTTCCATGTCAGCTGAGCTCCAGATGGTAAAATTTTTCCTTTGGTGCCATTATTTCAACCCCTGGTGAGAAGATTGAATCGCAAGCCTGGCAGAATCAGTCAAGAACCTTGTGCACATTTAAAATAGGGAATTGCAATTAACAATTGTAACAATTAGAGACTTAATAATTGTGAGATAAAAATTTATTTTGTATAGGTGGAACGGCTTTCATATTTACTAGAAAAATAGGGATGAGTTGTAAATTTATACTTCAGTGCAAAGGTGTACTTTATTATAAAGAAAGAAGAAGAGCTATCTAATAATTTCAAGAAATTATATGCTTAAATTGCTACCCTTGTGTACTAGAAAATGTTAATAAAAAAGTAAAGTGTTGGCGAGCCAATTAGATTTTTCAAATTACTTCCATGTTTGTATTCAACAAGGGCAGCCAGGCACAATTTTGTTGATGTTCTGGCTTAATACATATTTTATTGTTATGTTCCAAAACATTGAGGATAATGCATGCTATGATGCATTTTCATGGACAGCTTTTTACAGCTGAGACTGACAGCTGACAGGCTGGGATGAGCAAGTGAGTGACTGACAGACAAAGCCGCAGTCCTCTGGTAGAATTTAATGGTGATCTTTGCATGTTTCACAGTGCATGCATCGTCAGTAGCTCTAATTCACTTTTTCCTATATTGGGCAGGAATTTGATTTCAGGATCATGCAGAGTAGAGAACAACTTGTCCTCCACAGCAGACTTTAGTGCTGCCATTAACATATCAGCCTTCTAAAATGTAGACTATGCAGTGAAATGTTTCTTTACATGTAAGGGGCCAAACTATGGGTTTTAGCTTGCTCTCGCCTTTCTTTTTTTCCCCAAAAGTGACTCTTAATTTTATTGCAACTTAAGCAAAATTAGTTGTGCTGATCATCAACATTTGCTGCACTATATAAAACCACAGGTCTTGGAACAAAACCTTCATAATCATAAGGGTTTGGCTTTTCTTGAGTGTGTTTTTAGAAAATTTTTGTATTTAATCTTTGGTTTTATAATTTGATTTTCTGATATTATGACTTGAGTAGTGGTAGTAATATCTTGCCAGGATGAAAATAATCTATTCTCTTTTTGGTTTTTGTTGGGTTTTTTTTGTTGTTGTTTTTTTTTGTTTGTTTGTTTTGGTTTGGGTGTTTTGGGTTTTTTTTGTGTTTTTGTGTTTTTTTTAAATGAGGAACACATTTACCTAGACTGGTAGAGCATCCAGTCCAGTACTTGTGGAGCTGTGTACCTGGATTAGTAATTATCAGTACAAAACATTAAGATAGTTAATCATTCTAGAGAGCTGATTTTTGAATTCAAGCAGTCAGAAGTAAGCTGGTTAACAGCTTTAAGTGTGTGCTAGAGGGGATCAATATCATTCCACCAGTTTTCTTCTGTTTTTGAGAGAAGGATTAGCCATTAAAAAACATGGGGTTTTTTTTCTTTTTCTTTCCTCTTTTATCCATTCATAAAATCAAGAAAAGCTCCTAAGGTAAAGGGAACTTGTTTACCACTTGCATTAACTCCCACAAAGCCTCTTGAATAATCAGTTGCTGTCATGAAACCAGCTCATGGTGAAATGAGCTGAGACTGTGCTAGGCTCTAGTCAGTAAAATGAGTTGCCTTGGTGCTTTCTAGACTTAAGCAATTTCTTTACTCTCACTTATTCTTTACTCTTGCTATTCTTTTGTTCATTTATAAGTAATCAAGGTGACTTACAAGCTTTGTTCTTGTTTCAGATCTTGCTGCTGTGTTTATATTCAAATAAACTGAACTCCAGGATATTTTAGATCCTCGTACTATGCAAATCTAATAGTATTTGAAGGGAGCGGATTTTAGCTCCAATAGTCATTAGCATTTGTGCCAGCCAGGACTTTGTGCCATCAGTAGAAGGCATGGGAGGTGCAAAACACTTTATTCTGTTGTTTCCCCAAATGTCAGCATGAAGCCCAGCAGACTTTTAAGTTTGTGATGCTTTGTTTCTGCTGGGGTTTGTTAAGCTGTTTGCACTAAGTATTTCTTTCTCTTGCCCATACTGTCTTGAGCATTCTCACAGGAAAATAATACCATTTTTCCTCCTTGAGGACAAAAGAAAGCAACTTATTATTCTCTCTTGTTGCAGTCAACATATTTCTTATGTTTCCACTACAGCATTAATAATGGAATATGTGTGACATGTTAAGATGAAGCCATGATTAAAATCTCAATTTTATTTAGAGTCCTTAATAGAAATTTTCCAGTAGTATGACATCTGGTACTTTAGAAACAAACTCTGTCTGCTTTGGAGGAACCTTTTCAGACACACAATTTCTCTTTAATAGTATCAAAAATAATAATGTAATAGCAAGAAAACTCCCCGGTAGCTCTCTTGGCTTTCCTGAATTTTACTTTTTTTTCCAAATGAAGTTGTTTTTATATTTATGGAGAACAGTGACACTGAGCAAAGTTGGTGCCTTTTTTTTGTTTTGCCTTTTGAGCCAAGATGCTTTAATGGGAACTGGTTGCTTCCAGATTATAGTATTTGGTACAACATATGAATCCTTTCCCACGTTTTGGGTAGTTATGACTTAGAGCCACAGAGTTTTGAGAGCAACTAGATGTTTGTGGTTTTTGAAAAGGGTTATCTAGTTTGATACTCATTAACTGGAAGAAGTGGTACTGGAATGTGCCACTCTGAGGATATGAGTTCCTATTTAATTACCATGTCCCTGAATTTATGGGGCTTGTAGCTCATAACCCACTGGTATTTTGTTGATGAGCACATTAGCCACAGTCTTGCCTTCGTGCAATCTTGGGTATTTTGGTTTATTGCCTGGGGACAGAGATTTGCCAGGGTCCTGAAGGGAACAGTGAGTGCTAATATTTGTGCTTATTTCTTCTTTGTGTCATACATACAATGTAAGAATTATGCTGCTAATGCTCTGTTCTTGTATTGACTTCTTCATTGGAATTGAAACATACTTAAGGTTCATGGGAATAATATTGCACTGTATGGAATTCAAGTCTGTGTGCAGGGTATTCAGATGCATACAGGTGGGTATTCTCGCCTCCACACCTGTACCTGAAAGCATGCATATGTGTGCAAGAGGATGCTTTGAAAGTGATCATGCTTTGAGTCTTGATCTAGGTATTATCTAAGATGCAGAAAAACAGTTGCCTTCTTTCTCCACCGGGAGCTGCAATTCTAAGTGTTTTAAGGGAGAGTAGGGTTGGCAGGAAAAGGAGTATTCCTATCACCCCTCTGAAGCATCTGCTTGTTGGTGATGAAAGAACTGCTACTTAGCTGTGATTTTTCTTCCAGTTTATTTACCTTAATATGTGTTGTGTTTTGTATCTGCCTCATTAGTTATTGTTACCATTAAGAAAATATATTTTGGAATACGAGTATCAGTCTCATTATTTCTGCCTGAAGGAGAAGGGTTTAATCTGGTTTTGAGAGAGACGTATGGTGTAGTTATTTTAAAGTGCTGGTTGGTGTTCCTAGTTTTTTAGATTTCTGCTTTGTGCTCTATGTTGCAGAACTGGAGTTTAACAATAATCTTGATCTTAGCATGTCATTAGGAGGCCCATCTCATCAGAACCTCATGACTGGAGCTTTTAAAATTGGGGCTGGTGCCCTTTCCAGTTACCTTTATACAGCTGCATTTGAGAGAAGACTTCTTGAATCACAGACTGAATAATTTTACCACCAGCATAGCTGAAACAGCTCAATATAAGAGCCACTTTCAAAGCTGTAATTGCAGCTATGCTTTTATTTCCTAGTGCTCTGACCATCCTTGACAGGAGATACTTATTTCTTTTCCAGTCAAACTGTCAGATTCTTGGTAGGTTATTTTTCTGCTTATGGAGACTTTTAAGCAAGCAGCACGTGAGCTTTTCCTGGATTAAAGGTGTTTTTTAAAAGATCCCAGGAGTAGAGATCTCTGGTTGATCCCATGTAATGTGACATTAGCAGTACTTCCTTGTTCTAATGGTTTGTTAAGAAGATATCTGTGCTTCTTTTAGCAAAGCTTCCAATTCATCTGTGTGTATGGCAAGGATGGGCTTGCCTTTACTATTGCACTGTTGTTGGCTTTTGAGGGAGGGAGGTGATGTAGATCAAGGGTGTGATGGACTCGGGTTGCACGGTCAGTTTTGTAGTTGGCCTTCTTCAGTCTGAAACTCTGAAATCTTGCTGATTGAGTTCTTACCAAAGCATATGAAAAAACTTATTGGTTTTCAAGACTTGGAAACAACATGAACCCGCCCCCAAAAATCCTGGAGGCAAGATAATGATCATCATTGCAGTGTAATAAACAGGTTTCCCATTACTGCCCTTCCGAATCCACACTGCAAACCTGACAGCTTAATGTACATTTTTGTGTTTTCCAGGGTATTTTTTTTTTCTTAGTCGCTACATTTGAATTGTTTTCCAGGGGTCTCAGTTGTTGTTCTCTCTGGCTTCTCATATTTCTGCAGTTTGATGCTAGTTAGAAAATTGGCTGTTCTGATTGCGGTTTGTACGTTACATTGTGGTGTCAAAGTTTTGGTTGGTGAAAATGCTTCATCCAGCTGTTAAGCGCAAATCAGACTTTGCCTGCAGATGGAGGTCCTTAATCCCTGCTGATCATGTTTGTTTTTATTATTATGCTCAGAGGTCTCCGTGGCATTTGATGTGGTTTTGGAATATTTTCTGCAGTTTTGGACTAGGCTCTGAGCAGACAAATTAGACTAACGAAGCATGCATATATTTTTAAGCATCTGTTGAAGGAGTGGGTTTGTTGTTTTTATGAGCCACACATGGCTTTCAGAAATTAATCTCTTACTTCTAGGTCTCTGGCATTGTGTGGTACTGTGTCTTACACCACAAAGATGAAAAAATTGAGATAAATTAATTTTTTTATAAGTTGTGAATGTAAAACTAATAGATTAAGCATGTTTGTTTTCTGCGGGCTAATCTCCCCAAACATGCCCCTTTACCTATTTGGCAACTGTGACACAAACCTGTTCTAAATATTTCTAAAAGATGTCCCAGACTTAATTTCTTCTTAGGAAATATTTTATGAAGGCTTTAAAGCAGGACTGTATATGCAGCTGTGCCCAGCGCTGTGCTGGCATTTCCTATATAGAGCCATGTGAAAATAGCATTAAGCCAGAAGCATAAATACTCATTCAGCTTTGGGAACTGGCACTGCAGAGTGAGGTGGTCAGCTGGCTTCAAACTTCTCCAAAGTTTTCATGTGCTCATCTTTACTTTGTGGTTCCTGCTCTGCAGAGCTGTGGCTAGCAGGTGAGTGCAGTAGGAAAGGGAGTGGTTGTGAAAAGTTACCTACAGGCTGTACAGACGGTGCAGAGGTGGTCACCTGGATTTCCTTCAGTGTTGAGGTCTAACCTGGGACTCTAGCCATGTTGTCTGGGCAATGTCAGTTAGGAGATCAGGTAGCCTTAACAAGTCTAAATGCTGTTCAGTAGCTTAAATAAAAATAGAGAGCATTTACACTTTGGTGTAATTGGCCCATTATCTCCATTTATATGTTTTGGAGTGGGGAAGAACAATGTCCAGGAACAAGCTCTTTCCTTCAGAATAGAATTATCGTTCTGTAGCAATGAACTGCACTTCAGAAGTTGCATCTTTTCTCAATTTGGAGTTCAACATTACTTTGAAAGTTTTCCCAAATAGCTTTATTTGTGTATTTAAAAGTAGCAAAGCCCTGTTGCAAGTTTGTGGAAAGATGTTTGGAAGATATCCTGTTGCATATTTTCTCAATTATAAACAGCTGGCTTTTAAATATACAAGAGCAGCTACTGTATTGTACCAGAGGCAGTGTGTACTGATATTCATGTCTACAAAAAAAGTCTGTGTTTTGAGCGCTGTTGACAACCAAGGACAAACTAAGAACGTATGACTTGCCATATTGGATCAGAGCATTCCTGATGTAGGCTGTGTTCTGCATTAGAAACCTAAGGAGGAAAACCAAGCAGCTCTGCAGTGTGGGTTTGTCATGTATGATAAGGGTTTGTGTGTGTCTCAGTCAAAGAAAAACCTTTTCTTCTGTTGGGTAAGTGGAAAGCAGCCAAACAGTTTTTATGATTCTTGTGAAGCAGCACTCAGCCTCTGGGGCAATTTTTGCAGATGAAGTTTGTAGGTTAGGGGTTTGTAGGTTCATTTTTGCAGATGAAGTTTGTGGTGGGCTGGGGGCAGCATGAGAGGCTTGGTAGCCAGGAGTTGTGAGTCTGCCTCAACACGTGGTCACTGCTGAGCACTGCTCTCTGCCGGCTTGCCAGGTGTGAGAACCACATGCATTTCCAGCTGCTGTGAAGGCATCAAGCAATATTTAATTCCTACGTGGATGTTGTTGCTTAAACAATCTGGCATGATGAGGAAGGCCATGGCAGAGAGGATGTGAAAGCAGACCAGCATGCTGCCTTTCCTATAATTGATAGGGCAGAAACCAAGGAAGGTGGCAGGGTAATTGTGTACAGAAGATGGTTTTTAAAAGAGCATTTAAACTAGCAATGAAGCTGTGACTCCTTTAGAAAGTAAGAGCAGCAGATGGGATCTATTCCAGAGGGCAGGAGGTGACTGTCTGTGAGTTGGAATTAGTGGTTTTATGGCTTGCTTTGGTCACACTTTAGTCACTTTGTTTTCTGATGAATGAAGGGAAGCCCAGATAGCAGATATTTGGGGGTTGGTTGGGATGTTGTTTTTAACTTCCTTCCTTGGGGACAAAAGGGTCACGTTATGTTTTTATTTGAATTTACATACTATAAAGAGGTTTTGTTTGTGAAAAATTTGTTTGTTTAGCTGAATGTGTGCTCCATGCCACTGTTTCTTTCCTTCACTAGTGGATTTCATTTTTGTAAGAGAAAAGCATAACTATTTCACATGGGAAAACATATCCAGATCAATTTGAAACATACCTTTATTCCCTTTCCTCCCTAAAGTATATGTTTCATGAGATCATTTTTTCCCCCAATTGTATTATGTCAAAATTTGATCAAAAAAAGCCCTGAGGAGTAGAAATGATCTCTCTTATATTGTTTTAAGGCAAGCATAGGTGCACAGACTTCAAGAGTAGTGAGGCTGGAAGGAGTACAGCCCTTCCAAGTGCTGTGGCTGCTGGTGTGGGTCAGCCAGAACAGCCTGGCCCCCATGGCTTTCCTGTTAACTCAAGAGCTGACAGCAGCGATGCTATCTCGTGCTGCTTCTCTATTGGTGGATGTGGCAGGCAAAAAAGCAATTGAAAAAGCCACTTCTGAGAGCACCTTTGGGGTTTTGAGTCTCTGCTGGAAGCCAGACTGTACCCATCTGGCTTGTGAAGTGTAGTTTCTCATTTGGGTACTTGCAGCACTTGAGCTGGTGTTTTTATACTGTTTTATATACTGTTTTACCAGTACTCCTCTCAGAAGGTATAGGGAGAGTGTCTCCAGAGAGCTGTTTTCTTTGGATCCAATAGGATTGATAGGAGAAAAAGACAGAATGATACAGGTGTTGTCCATAATACAGTGTCTAAGGTGGGGAGGGTCGGTGATGTTTCTATGTGCTACCACTGGATAAAGCCCAGCAATGGTACCTCTCAGTAGGCTGAGGTTGGAAAACAAGCTCCTTTCGCTATTAGGAGCCACAGCCTCTTGCATAGCTACATCTTGCAGCTCTGGACACATCTCCCCTTTCTAGGAGATGGCTGAAGGAACTTTCATGCTTATGGCAGAGTCAGCAAGCCAGTGCAGAGAAACCTTGGACAGTAGTGTTGTCGCACACAAAAGAGGATAAGCAAGTATAAACATTTTTTCTCTGTACTGTGGAGTGCTTTATGGGAGGTACTGGGTGAGGAGAAGGAAGGATTCAATACAGTAATGTAGGAAATACATTACAGAAATGTAGAAAAAAAGTAAGACCCAACATGGCTTTTTTGTTTTCAATGAATTATCCCAAATGCAAGGTATCAAACAATGTTTCTCTGCAAGTACTGCTTACCACTTCTCACCCTATTCAGTATCGTGAAGCTGGCAGCTCCTTCCAAAAGAAATGAGCTAGAATAAAATTTTATGCAAACTTACTTTCATCATCTCATTCTCATTTGGATTGAAATGGTTTTTAATCTCATGTTAGAAGATTTCTGAGAAGGAAAAGGATGAACACCTACTAGCCATCAGCTCCTCCTGTAAAAGGCTGTAAGCTGCAGCCAGTACTGAGCAGAGGACTTGCTGAGGGAATGAGTTTCCACACCATATTCAATTCATTACTTGCCATGGCATGGGTGTACAAAATGTGTGAGTGACTCAAAGAGAAGATGCCATGGTTGTCAGAGTGTCACTTGATATTTTGCAAAAAATTGCTGTCACCTTTGCGCAGACCTCTGTTGCAGTGTATTGGGGAAGGCAGCTGTTCTAATAGATACCTAATGGGTTTTCTTTTGGCACTTTGTAATTAGTACTCTGGTTCCACTATCTATCTAAGCAGCATATTATCCAGCAGTCTGTGTACATTTAATAGAACAAGCAGTGTTAGGCATTTTATTTTCAGATATAGTATAATCTTGTTGTGGGGTTCTGAAAGAATTTGTAAGAGAGATATTACAAAAGGGGTGGTTTTGGGCTGTTTCTATTTCAGAGAAACATGAAAAATAATTACTTGAACCTTTGTTTCAATAGAAGCTGCATTCAGGGAAAGCCTTTGCCAATTCAAGTGAAGTTTATCCACTCTGAAACAGAAATCAGAGCAATTTCTTTGGTAATGTTACACAGTTGACTTTTACTGTGCTTCTGTAAAATTGAATATCAATATAACAACAAATTTTAAAGAATGGAGGAGAGAGGAGTGAGTATATGGAATAAACAGACAGGTGTCTGGTGGGGAGCAGAACTGAAAATAAGGCTCTGTCAATTAGGTACCCCTAAGAAGTGCTGTTATTTGGGCTAGGCAACATCTCATGTAGCTGATGGGTCTCAGCATTACTATTAATTCAGAATGGATGTGAAGAGCAGCTGAACTATTGACATCCTCACACACACCTAAAGGCATGTGAAAGGCAGCCACAAAATCCAAAATGTTTTCTAAAGACCAAATAAAGGTTTTGTTACAAGTGTATTTGATTTCAGCTGTGTGTAAGGAAGAAAATGTTAATGAGGAGCATGGAATTGTGTTGAAAAGTTGGAAATGGGCAAAGAGAAAAATGAGAAGGAGCCTCTGAGTAAAATCACTAATTTAGAGTTGGAACTGGGAAGAGTAGGTGTACTCCAGTCTCCTGAGGTTTAAAGTCAGAAAAATAAGTGTCTATCAGCTTTTTTTTTTTTTTTTTGCAAGCTAGCAAAATTGTTTAAAGCCATATTTAGTCTGCATCATCTTCAAGTAAAAGTGACCTGCAAGGACCCAAGTTTAGCTGAGTGCTGTCACAGGCAAGACAAAGTAAATTACAGCCTCCAGTGGACCTGAAAACTATAGTTTATTTCAGGACCAGAGACACTAACAGTAACAATTCTACTCTAATTATTCTCTTTTGAATTCTCCTCCTAGAGCATTATGTTCCCTAGGTCTCAACTTCTCATCCCTGCAGGGAGGTTGCTGCTGGCCTGGAAAGCTGAATTGTTTCCTGTTGTGCCACTACTGTCAGTGCTGGCCACCTGCAAGTGTGAAGGTCCCTGGCCATAACCCAGCATTAATATTTATTTAAGTCCCTGTTCTCTGGGATCTTCTGTCCCTTCCAGGATCTTTCCTACAACGAACATTTTCACCTTCTTTCAGACATTCTGCCCTGTATTTTTCTTAAGACAGTCACTTCTGTTATTGAGACCCTTTGTCTTAAGACCCTTCTTTGTGGCATAGATCACCAAATACCTGATTTTCCTCATGTGAATAATCTGTATGCAGAAGCACAACATTACAATTAGCCTTGCTATTGGGCATAGTGTCTCCTGTCTTTTAGTTAGGGAATTCAGGACATCCCACTTCTGTTTAATCCAAATGTTAACAAAATTTGCAATCTGTGCAAGTTGCAGCTAGAGCAGATTTCTGCTTCACTATTCAAAATTTCAGTTTTGAAAGACATTAAAAGCTGTACACACACAGTTCTTTGCTGCTGTCAAGCTTAATAGAGTCATAAAACCATAAGGTTGGGAAAGACCTCTACGTTTGTCAAGTCCAGCCATTAACCCAGCACTGCCAAGTGGCCCCAAGTGCACATCTGCATGTCTTTTAAATACCTTCAGGCATGGTGACTCCACCAATTCCCTAATTAGCATGTTCTAATGCCTGACAACCCTTTCAGTGAAAAAACTTGTTCTAATATCTGAATCTCCCTTGGCACAACTTGAGGCTATTTCTTCTTGTTCTTATCACTTTTTATCTGGGGTGAGAGACTGACCCCACCTGGCTACAAACTTTCAGGTAGCTGTAGAGAACATTAAGGTCCTCCTTTTCTCCAGGCTAAGCACTCCCAGCTCCCTCAGCTGCTCCTCACAGACCCTTGTGCCCCAGAGCCTTCCCCAGCTCCGCTGCCCTTCTCTGGACACACTCCAGCCCCTCAATGTCCTTCTTGCAGGGAGGGGCCCAGAACTGACCACAGGATTGGAGGTGTGGCCTCAGCAGTGCCCAGCACAGGGGGACAGTCACTGCCCCGGTCCTGCTGGCCACACCACTGCTGACCCAGGCCAGGATGCCATCGGCCTTCTTGGCCACCTGGGCACACACAGGATCACGGTCAGCCAGCACTCCTTGGTCCTTTTCTGCTGGGCAGGTTTTCAGACACTGCCACTGGCCTGTAGTGCTGCCTGGGATTGTTGTGACCCAAGTGCGGGCTCTAGCACTTGGCCTTGTTAAGCCTCATACAATTGGCCTCAGCCTACAGATCCATGCTGTCCAGGTCCCTCTGTAGAGTCCTTCTGCTCTCCAGCTGATCGACATTCCCACCCAGCTTGGTGTCATCTGCACTTGTTCCCCTCATCCAAACAATTGAAAAGGATTAAATGTGGTTGGCCCCAATACTGAGCTCTAGGGAATGTGACTGGTGACCAGCCACCAATGTGGATTTGACTCCATTTCCCACCACTTTCTTATCCCAGCCATCATGCCTGATTTTTTACCCAGGGAACAGTGCACTCATCCAAGCCATGAGTAGTCAGTTTCTTCAGGAGAATGGTGTGGGAATTGGTGTCAAAGGCTTTACTGGAGTCCAGACAGGTGAGATCCTTTCCCACAGCCTTTCCTTCTTCCACTAAGCGGCTCACCTAGACTGTTTCCTGTCCTCTGTGCTGTATTTCCAGTAGACATCTGGTATGTTAAACTCCCCCACAAGAACAAGGGCCAGTGATCATGAGACTTCTCCCAACTGCTTATGGAATATTGTGTCTGCCTCTTTATCTTGCTTGGGTGCTCTATAATGGATATTTGGCTTATTGATTTTTCCCTGATTCTTACACATAAACTCTCAACCCACCATCAAGCTCTAGATATTCATAAGGCTCTCTAACATATAAGGTTACCCCACCAGCTGTCCTTCCTTGACCATTCCACCTGAAGAGGTTCTAGCCACTGCAGCACACCAGTTGTGTGAGTCATCCCACCACGTTCCCATCATTAGCTTTCTTCCTATGCAGTGGTTTCCAGCTCCTCCTCTTTGTTGCCCATTCTATAGGCATTGGAGTAAATCCCCCTCAGCTGGGCTAATGATCCTGCCGGCTTTTTCGGGGAGAAGCCCTAATTCCTCCTACGTGACCATACTCCGGATCTTCCGTAGTTTCTAACACATCAGTAGCCCCTGCATCTTTGCTGCTGCAGAGATCTCCCTCCCCTACTGCCACTGAGACATCAGACCAAAGAATCTCACTAGCAGGCTATCCCATACAGAATGCCACCCCCAGCCTTATATCTGGAGAGCCTGGTTTTATCCCTTTCACCTTTCTGATCTAGTTTGAAGCTCTTTCAGTGACATCTGCTAATTCTTGTGCAAAGATCCTTTTCCCCCTGTGAGACAGGTGGACTCGGTCTGTTGCCAGCCATGTTGTTGTGAATGCTACTGATGAAGTGCTGATATAGCAAATGTATGTATCACTAAAGATTTTATTCATTTTCTCTTAACAGTGTTCCAGTAGAAGTGTATGGATTTTATTCTAAGACTTTCAAGCGTCACATGTTGCATACAGTGTTTAAGAGATACATTCTATATAGGGTGATAATATAGGGGAGAATGGACTTCAGTAGTCACATGGATGTGAATGTTTGGACAAACATTTTTGGGCTGTGTCTCTGCCATAACACATTGGAAACACCACTTTGGTCTGGTTAGCAGTATAACAGAAGCTTCCTATATGTAATGTGTCCACACAGTGCCCAAAGGGCTTGTTAATCATGGGACCCTTATGCTGTGGGTGCAGAATTTCAGATTTCTGAAGACGGAAGTGGGCTGGCGACACCTGTAGAAACAGCGTACTAAATATAGTGTGTGAACATTAGTGACTCCAGATATGTTGTAATATCAGCTGCTCTCATCTGTTGCATCAGAGCCCTTTGCAGGGCTGGGTCCTTGAGTGATTAAATGTTGAAGTCTGTTGCTAAACTGACAAACTTGAAGTGAACAGAGAAAATAAGTTCAATTAATCTTCTGGATACTTATTAAGGTCATCCTAGGCTTTCCATAAATTATTACATGTTTATCAGCCCGAATGCATCTGCAATTACTTTTTTACACCAGAATCATTTAGATACTGCTTTAAGACAGACTACAAGAGGGGTTGTGGGAGAGAAAGAAATGTCAAGAGGGGCAAAGAGAAACAAGAGCCGTGGAGGACATTGCCTGAGTTATATTATGCTCATTAATTCAATTTGAGGCAGGAATGTGTGTAAATAAACCCTGGCAGCTGCAGCAGCTCTCATTTCTGCAGGGCTTTGGCAGGAATGCAGGGGCCAATGGATATGAAATCCTGGCTCTCTTTTGAGAAATTGCAGGCAGACAGCTCTGCAGCCAGAAGAAAGAACAATCTAAGATTTACTGAGAAGACGTAATCACTTTAAGCAGACTTGAAGAGTGGAGTTTCAGACATGCAGATTTGGAGGTAAAATTAGTGCAGACAAGAACTAAGTCATTGGAAAACCATGGGGCTTACCTAATTCTCCTGGGTTAATGGCATTATTCATGTTCCAAATATTCAGTCTCAAAACAGAGCAGGAGAGCTGTAGCTATACCATTAGGTGTCTTCAGAGTAACCTGAGTCTGGATATTCACCAGCAATTGTGTGCAGGTAGTGTAGTTGTTTGTGCTATGTACTGAAAATCAGATGTGCTGACCACATTAAGTAAACTGGTTCATATCCCAGGAAGTTTAGTCTTTGGTGCTCTTCCTAATACTGGATCCCCAGGAGTGTCTGGAATAGTATTCTCATCACTTCACATGGTCCGAGAATGTGCTTTCCACCTGCTCCCCCACCAAAATATTCAGAGGACAGATCCCTCAATGGGTGCTGCAGAACTCAGGATTGGGAGGGGGATGGTTCTACAGCAGTTAACAAGCAATGCTGGGTTTTCTAATAGCTGGATTTTTCAGGTCTGTTTTTTTTTTAAAGTAGTACTAGTTGCTATTTGTCTGAAACTGATTTGAATATGAGCTTGATATATCAGCTACATTAAAAATAAATAAAGAAAAGCAAGGAAACCAAACAAACAAAGTGTATAGTCCATGACCAAAGGAGAATCCTTGTTTTTTCTGGCTTTAATCTAGAATTTTAAATAACAATGTCACCCAAAACCAAAGCAGTTTTAAAGGCACTGAGATGAATGTTTTAATGGCAGTATTAGAGGAAACTATTAATTGATTATATTTTACCAGATATTTAAAATCTGACAGTTACTTTCTTGATCTTTATAAAAGCAAGATTTTTTTCCTCAAATGGAAACCAGCTTCTAGTGTAGGTCTTCTTTTTTAATCTCAATTCCATTGTCTTCAAATATTTGCATATCAGAAAATTTAATTTTGTTTAAAGTGTCATGACAATGGAGTTTGTGTGAAAATGAGGTCTATTAAGGTGAGAACTATAGAGCAAAAGCTTCAAAGGAAAGAACTTGACCTTGGCAATAATAATAATGCTTGGTATTTGAATATTAATTGGCTTTTAGAATAGCTGCTTTGCTTTGCACATTAGTTAACTAAGTGCAAACAAAGGTACTGATGTTTTTAATTGTAACTTTTTTCATGTAACAAAATTTTTCAATAACATTTCCAAATTATGTTTTCTAAATAGCACTTTGAAATATTTATGTACTGTGATTTTACTACTGTCTTTCTCTGTAGTACTGGCACCTATGTATGGCAGATGATAAGCCAGGAGACATCCAAGGGATGTCACAAACAATCAGATTAATTATTTGGATTCCAAACTTGCAGCTAATTTGTTAAATAGCTGTGTCTCTGTAGCAGAAGCAGAACCAGTGATTTTGTGCTTTTGAATTTGGAGAGTACTGATGGACATTTGGAAATAAAGGTCATAAAAACAGGGGACTGGAAAAAGGTATCCCAACAGTCAGGCAAGCATAGACCCTTGCATAACATATATATATATATATATACATACACACACATATATATACATATACATATATACATAACACTGGCATTGATTTTGTTGAAAGTGGCAACATGGAAAAGTTCACCAGTCTTTCAGACAGTTTCATTATAAGCTTGTCATAAATCTGTTTCTTTTACTGTGGAAAGTTTCTGCTGGAGAAGCAGTGGTCAAAACTCAGGCCAAACTGCTGAGACACTTAGTATGTTGTCTTATGCTCCCCTCTATTTTAAGCTGTTGTTTATGTCCAGTGTTGTTATTGCCCCTTTTAGCCCACCTCACCCTTGACACTGCTAGCTTCAAATGTCATCTAATGTGTGATTTAGCAGTAGAAGAGCGGCAAGATCTGCTCATACCTGCTGTCTTTCAATAGCTGCCTCTGGGTCAGTAGCCTCTGGCTGGCTTTGCCATTCTTGAGAAACTTGAATTTTAATCATTTGCTCCTGTCAAGAGGAGCATAAGGAATACTGTTTCATCAGTTTCAATACAGTGAATCTGAACACACATGTCCAGGTCCCCTGGAAGTCTCTGCTTGTTGCTAGTTTTGGCTGGAATAAAATCGATTGTGATTTATGTTTTGCCTCTTGTGGGCTTTTCTGCTGATATGCAGAGAGGCACCCGGTGTTTAAAATCTGTACACACACTCGCATGGTTGTTTTCTTCCTGCTGCTTTACCCACTGCTGTCCAATACTCTGGTTTGTATCCCCACACAGGTACACCTGGTACAGCCACAAACATCTCAGGTCACCATGTTTGTTGCCTTGCACCACAAGTGTTGTGTACACTTGGATGCATAGAGTACTTAATTTTTACTATTATACCTGCACTGATTTGTAGGTAAGATTTTCTCTTTGTTTCACTCACGTTCTGGATTTATACTGTTTTCTCTCTTGCTGCTCAGAGACAGATGAGGAGCAGCCTTTGCAGTGCCAAGTGTGACTCCTCCCTGGCTGGCTCCTTGCAGGGCTGGCAGCCACAGTCCTGCTTCCTGCTCCCTCCCTGGGCCCCTCACACCTGTTCAGTCAACCACCTCCAGGAGCATCCCATCCTCTGGAAGCTGCTCCTCTGCCCCAGACTGTGCAGTGCTTTTTCCACTAGGGCTTCAAAAGAGCAGAAGGGACTTGAGGGAGAAATTCTGTAAGCCGTCTAGCAGTCACAGCAGGGGCTTGAAGGGCATTTTCCAAAGTGCCCTCAATTAATTAGTGTTACCGTGGCTAAAAACTTACTGTATCCCAGGTATAGCTTTGAGTGCTAACACTGCAAGGAAGGCCCTGAAGAGTCATTTCACTGAGTTCTTTGCTTTATATTTGATTCCTTCCTTTTTTTCTTTTTCTTCCGGTGGGACTTAACTAGGGCAGGAATCACAGTCTGGCTGAAACAGAATTTATCACAGTAGAATACATTACTGAGTTAGAACTTTCTCCCTGCTTAGCTACTGCTGGCCATTTGTGTCATCTGCTAAACAGTTTAGAAAGTTCTAAGCTTTGTGCCAGAAGTGAGCTATGAAACATAGAAAAATACCTAGTGCTGTCCTAAACTGAAAAAAAAAGTCATTGTGATAGTCTCAAGTGTGGCTGCACTGCTGTCCTTTGGTCATTGTAATGACATGCAGAGCACTTCTTCACCACAGCTGCACTCTGCAGTTAGGATTTAGCATTCCAGACCCTAGTAAGCCTTCTGTTCTACCTCCATGGTCTGCCTGTTTCAGAGATTTTAATTTATTAAATCAGATATCCAGTGTAGTTTTCTCTGTATATATTTTTTTCAAATGTGGAACTTTCTCCTTATACTGACCAGCATTTCAGATTAAGTGGGTGTTTTAGCTGCAAGCCAGTGATGGGTTTGAAACCTGTCTTAAGGTTATAAAGCAAGAAGCTGAATTTGATAGCAAGGGAGAAGGAAGATATTAATAGATTATTTTTTTGGACGTAAGACAATATGTGCTTTCCACCAGGTAGTGTTGTCACATATGCCATTTAAAATACTTAATAGGGGTGTTTTTAATCAAATTAATTCCATTTAGAATAGTTTTAATATGTACTAAGGAAAGTGGAAGCTTTTGTTTTGTTGGGGCCCAAGGCTAGAAGGCTGAGAGAATGGGTATGTTAATATGTTAAAGTCATTATTGCTGTGATTTTATACACTAAAAGGTTGTGACCTTTCTATGCCTCTCACTGAAAAGCTGGGGATTTCCCCCTTTGCAGTAATCAGAATTTCCTATTGTTGAGTTCTTATGGTGAAAATATCCCAAGTAACTGTTGGCTTTCCTGTAGAGTCAATCTTGTTGTAGGCTGGAGCAGTGTCATTGTGAGTCCTCGGTGGGTTTTAGTATGACTTTAATGCTACCATCGATTGTGCTTTACAATGACTGCTACTGTAATTGCATATTTGCCATCAAACAATAGCTTGCAGTGCTGTGTAATTTTTTTCATTACTTGAGTACACGTGTCATGTTTGATAATGCTGCTTACTGTGCTGTGTGCAAGATGATATATATATTCCTTGAAATCTTTTGGAGAAGGGTGTGGGGGTGTGGAATACGGTAACTATTCAAGCACACCAAATGTGTCACACTGAATGCTAGAACATAGGATAATCATAGAAATGTGGTAATTTTTAAGCCTTTATAAATTAGCTTTCTAGCTCACCACATCATACTCTGAAGTCAAAGAAATGATGCAGTACAGAGCCACCATCTAAATTATTAAAATGTGTTCCTTGGAGAGGAGATATGTTCATATGTAAGTCTAACTCAATAAAGATTTATTGGATTTTTTGATAGTAGGAACTGAGTAAATAGACAAGAACAGGGGCAATGGAGGGGGGAATTAGAGTGGGATATATACCAGTGATCAGGTGGTGAAAAAGAAACCCATGTAATGAAGAATATTTCTATTTAAGTAGTATGTATGTAAGATTTTCATGATAGCACTGAGATACTGTACTTCAGCTGTGTAATACTCTAAGGAACTTCACCAGTTCAAAGTCTTTTTTTCTTTTAACCTGGCTGTGCCATTTCCCAGCCTTGAACTACTGCTGCACTTTTGTCATTTACCTGTCTGTTGTCTGTCCACTTGTGCTGCTTTCCATATATTTCTTTCCACTTTATTCAAGATATTTAAGGAAGGTGAAATCAATATCTGATAGAGCCACTCTATATTCTTTGTTGCTATATCCAGCATTATTGTTATCTTCTGCCTTTTTCCAGCAGTTCTGCCCCAAACACATGGTTTTCTACGTTTCAAGTTTTTTTTTAGCCTGTGACTTTTCTATTCCATGTTATTGATTCCATCTAACATTTATCAAACCATGCTGTACTACTCTTTCATGTCCTTTTTCCCATTGTTTCTTTATTCACCGTAATGTTGGTGACCCCTTGTGCAGTTTCCATTTCTCTTCAACCAGAACTGTCTTCAGTCCATTTCTGTAATCTATTTATCACAGACTTCAACTAATTCTCAAGTCAGTGACTTTTGTCTCTGTTTTTTGACAATTCTGATTATTGTCTTTGTAGAAGCCACCCCTTGTCCCAAGCTACCATGTTAATGTCTTGCCACCTCAGTTCATATGGGAAAGAAACCTGATCATCAACAGCAAGTTGGAGTTACCCTTTAATTATACCAGACACTGCTGAGAGAAACTGAAGCAGGTCCTGACAGAGTGTAGAATGGGAACAGAGTAAGACAGAGCAGAAGTTTCTTAACTACTATTGACTTTGAGTGTTTGTAAGCAGTAGAGTGGGTTTGTGCTGTGTGAGCATCAGATGGCAGATTCTGCTGCCAGAGAGGATACTGGCTGCATTGGTCACAGTACCTGGGGTCACAGGTGCCATGCAGCATCATGGAAGTGTTTCCCATTTACACCTTGGATTCAGGGAAAGCAGTGCAGTGGGTTTTAATATGCTACTTTGCTGTACCTAATTTCATAAATTACATGCTAGACAGTTCTTCATTCAAATGCAAGGCTGACAAGGATTTGTAAGTAGTGTTCAAAATAGATGTTCAGCTGTAACATCTTACTAATAGTCTTCACCCACATTTTGGCATAAAGATATGTTGTACAACTTTGTCAAGGGGAGAAATACATCAAAAGAGTTAAGAATCCATAAGAGATTAAGGATCAAATGGCTCCACAGAGGAAGAGGGAACTCAAAACTGAATAATGCTGTGAGCTTTCTTGGAACAGAGCACTGCCAGCTGCTGTTATAATCCCATCACTCTCAACAGACACAAAGCAAGTCTGGGACAATTGTGTCTCTGGGTTCAGTATTAAATGAGCTACTTTTGAAGCTGGCAGGCAGGGTTATGTCATCCTCTTGATGAAGTGGCCTGTAGTGTGCATCCTTTACACATCTGTAACTACTTAGGAACACCCCTAAAGTTTTCCAAATGATTACAAACCGCAGGATGATCAAGAGAAGAGAAAGGATAGGGGAGTGGGAACACTGGATTTTATTATGAATAAGCTTCCAGTCTAGGGGAGAGACTTCTGCTCTGACTAAGCACTTGGCATTTTATTTTTTTGGAAGACCATCTCCACAGTACAATGTCACTGGATCTCCCTTGCAATGCTTGTACCAAGCAGACATCTGTTCATCATTAGGCCTCTTAACAGGCATCATGCAAACTCAGCACAGTAATGGCAGATGCACAATATGATGATCATACAGTTGTCAGTCTTCTCACAGGTACACTGGGGTAAGCTGAGAGATGCAGGTAGAAGTAGGTGAGTGTGAACACCTGAAGAGCTTAGACTTGCTTTTTGGAAATCATTTCTCCTGCACTTGATTTTTCCCTTCTCTACCCATTATCTTTCCTCCACCCTCCCAGTGACTATCTGCTTCTTTCAGTGCCTGCATTCCTTTGCTCAGAAGAGATGAGGAAATAGGTTAGCATTTCCCACAAGCTTGCTGGTCTAAAAAGAATAAGGCAGAGGCCAGCCCATTAGTCAAGCTTGCAAGTCCTGATGGGCTTTGATGGGAGTCTTAGTGCAGCAAAGTGTAGTGTGGAAAGCAGTAGTGCATGAGTCAAGAGCTTGAGAACAAGTTCATACTTTAATGTGTGCTCTGATAGTTTTGCTGAAACTGCCCTGGTGTGTAAATCGGACTGGAGCTCTGACTAAATCAATATCACTTTTCCAGGACCAGTCTATAACATGTTATTTTCTTAATGCTGATTTTTTAAAAATTTTCTTTAAATTTCATATTTTATTTTGAATCTGGCACTGAGGGTCTATATCAGGAGCTGCAAGCAAATCAAGGGGCCTTCCACAGAGCTGTGAAAGCGATTCTGGAACTCACATCATCCTTTTCTCCTGTAAAACTATAATCCTCCCTCCATCTGAGGTGCCAGCCTCTTTCTGAAGTGTTTCTTGCCATTGCAAGGAATCCCCTTTCCTTTCCAGTACAGGTACAAAAACAACTTGCTGGTCTGACTGGAGCCATCCTGAGTCTCCACCTGTATGGGCTGAACTCTGCCAACATTTTGGGTGCCAAAATGACTCTCATTCCAATTCAGAATCAATTCAATTGCAAGGGTGTAGTCTGGCACTCAGCTGCCCCTGTCCACTCTGAATAACTTGCCGCACTTCTTCTTTCAGTAATAGTAAAATGGAAAGGATTAATTTTAAAAGGGGACTCAGGCTATTATTCCCTGAGGAAAAATGGGGTTTAAACTCAGATTTGCAAATGCATCTTGGAGTTAACAAGCCTTTTTGTATGCCCTTGTGTCTGCTGATCGAAGTTGTGCTCTTCCTATGTTAATTATCTCCTTCCTTGATTACTCCAAACTCCACTGCTTTCACATCACTAAGTCCCTTGTAATCTTTCCAAGCCTCCACATCCAAAAATGCTCATTTTAACCCATTAATGTGAACCTGCATCATTTTGAATTCATCCTTAAGCTCCTCATGTACTGTTTCTAGTGTTGGCAGCTCTTGCCAATTTATTACAAGCAACATGAGCCTGGTTTTTGCTCAAGAGGATGTAGGAACAGGAGAAAATCCGCAGTATTCCCCCACTGCTTTCATATGCTTTGGAAACTGAGTAAATCTCCACCTGGTTATACTGTAGCAGGAAGAAAGTTGCTCTGTTCATCAAGCAAGGATCCCGTGTCTTCACAGTTGTTAGGGATAGTAATTAAATATATGTACCACTCAGGCTTTTCTGTTATTTGATTTTATTTTGGGCAGGTGATCTATTTAACACATAAGAAAATTCATCTTTTAAGGGTGGCTTCAGGCCATGGTAAGAATGAGTACTTTTCATGTAAATATAGAGTAAATATGTTTTTCTTTGCCATAGAACCTATAAAATAGTCTGTGCTGTAGGCTTAATTATCCTACTCTGGTGTCAGAGGGCTTACTATCCACCTGCACATGAGATGGCTTCCAGTTAGTGCTGATGTGTCATGCTAGTGCAGAAGTCCATTTTGGCCTCTCTGGTGTGTCCCATCAAGTCCTGTTGTGTTTGTTTCACTCCCTGGTCATGTCAGTCCAGAATACCCTGCCTGTGCACCCAGAGTTGCTCAATGCCATATACCCAACATGGGAGATGAAGCCACTGAAGCAATGAAGGGGTGGGGAGGTACTTCAAGGTTAGTGTTAGACTGGTTTAGCAACATGGATGAAACTTTGCCATCTGCTTCCACTTTCCATGGAGGTCTATCAGTGAGCAGGCTCAGTGTGCTAGGTTCCCAGTTTCTTTTTCTTAAGCTCCCTTTCATGTTACACAAGGCTGATAGGATGCTTGGTGTTGACCTTCTGGCACTGTCAAGTCGTGGCTAGGGTTAGGTCTTCCCTACGCAGTTCTGAAGCATGAGCACAGAGCATGTTGCTGTATGTGATAAAATTTGCCAGTGTTGTTTGGGTGTCTTCAGGAGAGAGTTCAAAATGAGAACATAGACTGTTTAAATTTTTTCATTGATCTGAATTATGGTTTATAATAGATCTTTTACTATTGCTACCTTTTTATTTCTTAAAATTCACCACCAATGTCATAAGTATTTAAAATTTAGTTTTATAGTTTTTGAAGCTCAACTGTGTGACTTCTCATACTCCATTTCTGAGGCTTTGTGAATAGTCCAGGGATGGCTACACTACTGATAATTTCCTTTAATCATTCTGGAATTTGCCAACTTTCCAACTGAAACACTGTTTAATAAAACACAATTATGAATGTAGATTTCTACTTTTGTCTTGGTTCCTGAAATATGTTGTAATTTCAGTTTATGTAGGTGTCAGATAAACTCCTTCTTTGCTCAGTCATTTCAGTTCTGTCTTGACTCCAAATAATATTGCATGTTGTTTGAACTTTGACCTTTTGACCTCTTCTGGCCTTCATGGGGTCGTCTTTTTTTTTTTTTTTTTCCACTTCATCTTTTGTGTGGTCCATATGAATTTGTACAGAGCAAATAAAATTGAAATCTATAAAAACTGAAACTGAAAGATGTTAAATCAGGGGTGATGTTAATTCAGGAAGAAGCACTTTGCCAATAATCAGGAGTTGCCTCCTGTGAAGTCAAACCAAGGTGAGATCTGACCTTTTATTTGAAGGAGGAAAAGGCTAGTGCATGTTCTCACTGTGTTGCAAATTAATAAATGTTTTTAAGACAAATAATCTGCACTACAAAGATTTTCTTTTCATTGGGTGTTTCCAGAGTCAGAGGAAACTCCAGTAGCCAGTGTTTATGCTATAATACACAAGGTATTATAGCATAATACCTTGAAATAATTGAAATAATCCTAGAATCATAGAATAACCTTGGAAGGGACCTTAAAAGTTATCTAGGTCCAACCCCCCAGCTGAGGACAGGGACACCTTTCACTAAACCAGGTTGCTCACAGCCCCATCCAGCCTGGCCTTAAACACTTCCAGGAATGGAGCATCTGCAACCTCTCTCAAACAACCTGTTCCAATGCCTCACCACCCTCACAGCAAGTAATTTCTGTAAAGAATCCTAACATCTAATTTATACCTGCATTCTTTAGTTTGGAAGTGCCCCTTGCCCTGTCCCTACAAGCTCTTGTAAGTAATCTTTCTCTCCGTCTTCCTTGTAGACTCTCTTCAGAGGCTGGAAGGCTGCAGTTAGGTCACCATGAAACCTTCTCTTTTCCAGGCTGAACAATCCCAGTTCTCTAAGCCTTTTCTTTCAGGAGAGCTTCTCCTTCCCTCTCAACATCCTGGCATCCCTTCCCTGGACTCTCTCCAGGAGCTCCCTCTCCTCCCAGTGCTGGGAGCCCTGAGCTGGATGCAGCCCTGCAGGTGGGGTCTCAGCAGAGCAGAGGGGTAGAATCCCTACCCTGGCCCTGCTGCCCAGCACTGGCTGCAGCCCAGGACACCACTGGCTTTCTGCTCTGCAAGAGCACGTTGCTGGGTCCTTGCACCCCAAAGTCCTTTTTTATCAGGGGGTTATTTGACCTTCATGTTCTGAAGCAATTTATTTATGGAATGTAATTTTCACTGTGGTCAAACCCTTACTTTGTGTTTGAGTCACTCTTCTTTTGGTTATTTGTCATGCACATTAAACTACTCCGAAGCCTTTTCCTTCCAAGGGCACCTGAAGGGGCGCTTGGAGCATCTCTTCTCCATCCACCTTCTTAAATGTGAGTGAACCCAAACTGCTGCCAAGATGGGGTTTCCTGCCAAACTTCTTTGAGTTTTGAAACTATATTCCAGAGTTTAAGAAGACTACTGTTAGGGTTTGAGGCTAGAGTGATTGAGTAGTTTAAAAGTCACTTTGTTATATCAAGACAATATGTCGAGTGGTGAGTAATCGGCCAGAGGAACCGTACTGCATCTCTGGAAATGAATCGTCTTGCATCCCGGGATAGGACATGCTGCTGACCTCAGAATGTCTTGCTTTTACTGTTTTCATCATCTTTTTAGACCAGGGTTTGAAAAGGGTTTCATTAATACCTGGCTTTTATACATGCTAGATCATTTTATTGATGGTTTTGCTGGGTTCAGAAGCTCAGTTGCAGTGAGTGCACATTGCCTAGAGGGGTTCTTGGCCTCTTGTGTCATAGCCCTTCTATTAATCTTCATGTTGTTTACAGATAAATATATTGGTGAGGAATTGGGCCTAGCTAAGAGCCCTCTGGAGAGGGACATTCACTATCTGAGCATGAATTTATGCCATTATATGAACAGACTCCTATGAGGTGCATGAAATCTGTGAATTCCAGCATGATTAAGAGGAGAAACCTCAAGACAAGTCAGTAGTCTGTGGTGCAGAAAGTAAGCAAGCAGGTCATTAGGTTTTACAAACCTAGACAAATTGCTGAGCCTGTTCTTTCTGTGCAGCTTAGACACGGCCATTACCCCTAAATAAGAGGTTCTCTTGTAGGTCACAGGGTGTGTTTAAGAGTGTCACTTTATTTTGATAATTTGACAGAGTAATTCTACCTATGCGCTTCCATACTTAACCTCACAGGTTTTGCTTAGCTCAGCTGCCTCTCAAGTAGAGGCATTCCCTGCTCTGTATTGCAGGGTAAGGGTGGTGTTGCAGAATGTAGTTACTGAATCTGCTAATGGTGCCCCAAATTGGAGAAGCACTTCTTTCTCAGCAGTTGTACCAGCAGTACAATACAAGGAGGACCATTTATATGTGAAACCAAGTCTCTGGAGCACTTCTAAAATCACAGTACTAGGTAGGAGCTTACTCCTTAGCAACAGGATCCTTCTGCTGGGGGGATCAGAATGCCTACTGCACCCCTTTTTCTGTTAATTACTTGTAGTTTTGGGTCCTATATAGCCATTTCATCATGGTATCCTATAGTACCCTGAGCTGGAAGGGACAGGGATTTGTGAGTCCAGCTCCTGTCCCTGCACAGGAAAACCCCAGGAATCATACCAAGAGCCTGAGAACCTTGTCCAAACACTTCTTGAACATGTTATTTTTCATGTGAGATTTTCATTGACAGTTGTTAGTGTAGTGGTTTAATGGCACTGTTTCTTGCAGAAGCTTTGCTCTAGCTGCAGCTGTCCTTTTTGGACCGTATTTAACTATAAGGTAGTCTATGTTAATTTTGGATTGGGAAAAACCTGCTTAGTTTTATAACTCTTTGTAAAACCTGGGAATACTTTCAAATGTACTTAAAAAGTGATATAATTTCTGCTCCAAAAATTAAAACTCTAAGGGCCTTTTTCTGCCTTATCCTTCTGCAGACATGCCCTAATTAAAGTCATGTAAAGATTCTTGTTTAAAAAAAAAGCCTCTGTATAAATGCAAATAACTGAGAATTGAAAGGACTTAACTGGCTTATTGTGAAAGGACACAGACCTATTGAGTGCAAAGTCAGTAGCCCTCTGTACTCTACACTTTCATCTCTGTACATTTGAGGTGTAACTTCTTAGAGACTCCATATCACCTAGCTGACATCTTCCCCTGGAAGCGAAGGGGACTAGAGCAAGAGCAGAAGGTGGGATGAGGACAGCAGGCAAATAGCCATGAGTCTCTCTCGGCAGGCACAAGCAGGCTTCTACACAGGAAGTTTCCATCCTCAGGGCTGGCTTTAAAAAATTGTGGGTGTTTTGGGGGGATGGGGGTTGTTTTGTTTGATTTGGGATTTTTTTGTGCTGTGTTTTCTTTTCCTGGGATATGACCAATCAAGTCTAATACCATTGGTTTGCAGTGAATTTTGATACAGGGAATGCTCTTTCAGATAGATTTCACATTGGGTAGTGTTGATTGTGGTTTGTAATAAGCCTTCAGTTCTTCTCAGGAGCCTTCAGTTGATGTCCTCTCTGTGTGTCACCCATGGGCATAAGGCCCTGAATGGGGGGGGACCATATGTCTTTTATCTCTGTTTTTCTGGGATTCAGAGTCAGAGCTGAAAAAGGGAGCGCAGTCCTAATGCCTGATTGTGCAGGGTTGAGCAGTTCCTCAGTGTTGTTGTGGTGGATGAGTGCCCCTATCACCTGGAGGTGGTTCTGTGCTGCTGTGACTCTGGAATTTTTGTGGTTAAGCATGGTGCTGCCTTGCCTCAGCTTGGCATTTGTCACTGTTATCCCTGATTCAGTGCTCTGGAGGGACATGGGGACAGCAGTGACCTCCAGCTGGCTGATGCACTGACATTGCATAAGGTTGTGTAGCAGCCTTCTGCAGCAGAGCTGACAGTATCCAGAAATGCATGTACACAAGTGGGAGAAATAGCTCTATGGTAAGAGACCCCATGCTATTTTGGATAGTTTTATTTTTTAAATACTGTAAGCTTTTTGGTTTGCTAATATATTTATATCATGCTTTTCATAACAAAGAGGAAAATATCTCTTACCTCTTTTATGCTTGTCTTTGGGACATCTGTTGTTGTTTCAGGCTAGAATTAGCAGGTAAAACCTCAGGAAAAATATGAAAGAGTTAACATATAAAACATCAGGAAACCACTACTTCAATGTTTCCAGAAGTAAAAGAAATAATTATTTGAATGCCAAAAAAAATAACTTTTTTCCTTTTAAAAATAAGGATTTCTAATAGAAATAATTAAGTCCCATGGCGAATCTGAATTATTCAATCAGGTTTGCTTAATTTGATCTTTAAAACCATTTCCCTTCCTACTTGCCAACTGTCAGACAGAGAAGAGCTAGTGATTTTGAAGGAAAAGTGAATAAGACCCTAACTCAGGACAATAAGGGCTGAAGAAATAAATTCAACACTGTGCTATTTTTGTGCTTGAAATTCCCTTGAAGAGCTTATTTTTAATTTGCCATTGATATCAGAATAAGAATGCTATAAACAGATCAAGAATCTTGAGAAATAAGCACACATTCTTTCCCTGAATTCTGGCTTTCCAGATTCATCCTGATACTGTTGTTTTGTTTGTTTTTTGTTTGTTTTTATGTTTTGGCATTTTTTGGGAATTTTGGGGTGGTTTTTTTTGTTTGTTTGGGGTTTGTTTTGGTTTTGGGTTTTTTTTTAATGCTATGAGGAAAATACACTGTGAAAAATTGAAGCTGTGTGAATTAATAACACTTTAACAAATTATAAGGTTTCAGAGAGGAGCTTACTGGTTAAACCACAGAGTCATGGTCTGTGGAGCAAAAATGGCCACTTGGCTTTAGAAGTGTCTCAAGACAGGTTACATACAGTGTCTGCAAATGATAATTTCTCTAGCTGAAAATAGGTTACTAGTGGCATACTCAAGAGGACTGATCTTTTTAATAATACATATATAAATAATTTGAATAAAACTATTAGGTCTAAGATTGTAGTAAATGTTAGCTGATTATACTGAATTTAGAGGAAGGGAATAGCAAGCATTTCACAATTTATGTAACCCTATTCAGAGGGATTTGGGTTCTTTTAAGTGTCTGAGTCATTCAGTGGAAAACATGCTTTAATGCAAACAGATGTAAAACAATGAGTCTAGTGGCAGCCACAAAAAACCAAGTATGCATTAAACAGAGCAGTCATGAAGTTCACTGACCAGACACAAAATTAGGGTTTACTTTACATCTGTGAAGCTGGGAATACAAGCTCAGTATAGCTGTGCAGGAGAAAGCCAGAGGAGGGGATTAATGCTAAAAGAGAGAGAGAAAAAAAAAGAGGGAAGTGCAGTATAAATCTGATTGTCCAGTGTGTTGCTGGATCACAGCAAAGGCAGATTTCAGTCAGGTAACACACATGCAACAAAAAACAACCTTCAAGAGGGAGCTCACAGGATTTGTCTCAAGGGCTTTGTTTCAGTAAGGGGTTTCTGTGTGGTAGGGCTGAAGGAACAGCTGGGGTCCAAGTCATCCTTTTTTT
>VWZN01021043.1:45398-77024 GCA_013396955.1 Regulus satrapa | reverse complement strand
TTCCTGTTAAGTCCGCATGAGAGATTTGTTTAATGAGCAGATTAAATGGGTGATTATATGTCTTTTAAAAATGGTTTTTGAGGATAGGCTTCATGATGCCACTCTCCCATTTGGCACAGCAACATAGAGCAGTCTTTTTAATTACCTCAGCAGGGTCACAGGGACCCAAGCTGTTTGCTTTATTAAACCCTGATGGTGCCTTTGGAGCAGCTCCCTCTAAACTCTGCTGTCACAATTGTATCTAAATTAGCATCTGAGTGACCCTCTTTTCAGGCTTTCCAAACCCCAGCTGACAGGGATTGCCAAAAGATGCTAATTGCTTGGGCCGACTAGGAAGAAGGGCTTGCCAAGATAACAAAAGGACTAATGTTTCTTTCAATATGCATCTAGATTCACATAAGTACCTCTTTTAATTACCAAGAATTATTGTAATGCCCAGTCAATGGAATAATTGACCCTCAACAGCGAGAGCTTATTATGTAATAAATAATGGCGTCAGCCTTGTCAGAGTAGCAGGTACAGAGGTGATTTTCTGGACTGAAAAGGGCTTTTCTCAGCAAGGGCTCTGGGATAGACGAAGGCATCCCAGTAGGAGTCCAGCAGAGGGGACTAATTTGAGTTTAACTGAGAGGAAATGCACTAAAAGCTTTTAGACTTATCCTTACGGTGACAAAGGAGGAAATAAAAAGGATTGCGTTGGTAGTTTGGCAGCTTACATCGAGGGAATGTCGCAGTGATGAAGCAGACAGTCAAGTGTTGTGAATCTACTTCTGGTCTGTGGTGTTTCTAAGAGAATATTTTCATCAGGAGTACTGGGGGATAGTGACAAGGGGATTACTGCCTTAACCTAATTTATATCTCTGTCTCAGCATTCCTTATATTCACTTTACTTGCACAAGAATAAAATTACATTGTTAGAAGCAAGAAATTGATACTTTTTATTATTATTTTTAATAGAAAGGAGCAAATCCAGTGTGGTTTTACTTCTACTCTTGTTCTTATGCTTGCCTTTCTTTCCAACTCCTGAATCTCAGGAGGTGCTGCAGACTGGAGAGTTAGATCTGTTCTCAGCGACACTGAGGTATATCCAGGGTTCATTTATTTTGTTAGTGTGCCCAGAATAACTCAAAAATCTAGATCCGGCCTTCTATTCTGAAGTCTCCATGTTCATAAAGGAAATAGAGCCTACAGTAGAGTAGTTATCCTGGTGTTCAAAGTAGACTCTGGGGATAATGTAGGAACTGTTGGCAAATATATGTGGAAAACACATACAGACATGGAAAATCCCTTCCCCTCCCCCTTACAAACATGGAAAGAGTCTGTGCACACAGCACGCTCCTGAGGGAAATGTTTGCAGTCCTATTTCTGCCAGTATTCTTGTCCTTTTAGGTCAGACTATTGCAAGTTTGGCTTGAGATACATTGGCAGAGCTTGTTGGGGGATCTGCATATTGCCTGCCAAAACAAGTTTTGGACCAAACCATGCTTTTTAGTGCCTTGCTTTTATGATTAAGGTCACTCCTGCAAAGCATGTGTAAAGCAAGAAAATAAATATTTACTTGGCTACGTGATATATGAATAGCACTTTTTCTTGTCTTTATAAGGTCACCAAAAAGTCTGATGGAATTGCCTTGTGCTGAATTTCATTTCAGTTTATCCACAGTGTTTCCTCATGGGCATATTTTTTGTGTACATCAATATTCTGAAGAAAATATATTCTAGTTCAAAGATGTTTCCAATGTGGTGCTCTTTTAAGTAGACACTTTTTGTTTTGCATGCTCCTAAACTAACATTATGGATGTCCAGAGGAGGTTTAGCATAACAGAAGAAATACTTCAGTTGAAGGCTGATAAGCTGAGTATGAATGGAAAATGAATGTTGTAGATTAATTACACATGAGTCATATTAAGCTCTTTCCATTTAAATGTACTCTTCACTGTTCCTTCTAATCTGTCTTTACCTGTCACTCAGACTCAACATTTTCAGAGTGCTTGAGAGGGACTGAGGAGCAGGCCTGAGGATAAATTTTTGCATTCAGATCAAGATGGGTTGGTATCACAGCAGCAGGAGTGGAATCAGGGGCTAGTTGTACTTCATGGCGTGATCAACAGATACAGATATTTTCTAAAGTGGATACTGAGTTCAAGGTGTACTTTCAGGTTGTATTAAACTTCTACTGTTTTCTTAATAGACAGTTTAAGCTAATACCATACACCTGAGAAATCCTCAGAGCATCCTGGCCCTTTGACCATTTCACTTCTTCTCTGAACTCCACAGTTCTACTGCTGAAACTCCTCTCAGGCTTCCAGGAGGCTTAGATTTATTAAAAAAAGGTTTCTGTCCTTACAGTGTGCTCTTTATATTCAGCACCAGAGAAAGGGGAGAATCAAAGAGAATACGCAGTATTGCGCACTGTGAGAATTTTCTGTCCACTGGTGAGGTAAGTGCACAGATTTGGGCAGAAAAGGAATTGTGATGTGGAATGGTGAAAGGAGAGAGTGAAACAGCTTTAATAGCATTTTCCAAGAAGCAGCTTCAAATAAATTGAGGATGACCTTTTTTTTTTCCTTTTGGTAGGTCTTGAAGCAGTGAGAGAGACTGACATGTGCCCACTGATGCTTGCATGAGATGGCTCTCATGATGAGTTAAGATCAGTGTTATAAAGCTGTACTTTCCATTGTGCTTTGTAGGCAGAAATATCAGCTGATCATTGTCCTCCTTTTATCTGTGGCTGCAGGGCTGGTTGCTTTAGAGCAACCAAGGCTTGAGTGATAGCTAAAGTAGATGATGAGGTTGCAGGGAAGTTATGAATTATTTTACATCTATTTTCATTGTAGAAGATGAAGGGGAAATTATTATTTCAAGGGCATTTTTTTAATGGAAATCAGTGTGTGACCTTACCAAATCTTAATGTTTCAGGAGCAAGTTAGGAGATCTGTTGAAAATTCAAGAGTAGTAACACTCAAATACTGTAGTGGAGATATGACCAGATAGAACAGTAGATCAGTCCCCTGTAAATTTCTTGATAAAACAGTTATTGTATAAATGGAAGATGGTAAGCACTTTCAAAATCCCTTCCTGTTCTTTTTTAACAAGTGCTCCTGAAAATCTTAAAGGTATGCAAATTAAGTCTGTCTTCAAGGGAAAGCGTAAGAATTAGATATAACTTAATTTTACTTCAGCTCTCGGAAATGAAATTGAGGAATGAATTTTCTTATTAGAACAGCAATAGCCATGAATAACTCCGTCAATTATCTTCTAAATTTTTACTGATACGGTTTTATGTAAGTGAATATGGAGTTCATCCCACAGAGATTTCAGATGTGAAGAGCATAAGGGGAAAATTAGGTTAATGTAACTTAAGTCACAATTACATGCCTTTGGTGAGGAAATTGTAGTGCTTCATATTATCAGCATTACTGAAGAAATTGATGGGGGATCAAGGCAACCTGGATAAGACAAATGATTTGGCTTTCTTAAAAGTTTTCTAAAAAGCTCCTCCTAAGAGTGTCTTGGGGAGAACGAATAGCCATGTAATCTGAAGCACTGTAATAGTGTGGATTAAAAACTGTTCAGGCAGGTGTGTACAAGGTCAGTGAAGTGACCTAAGCAAGTGGTGCTTTAAGGCAAAGATGGCAGAGGATGTAGGGAAAAAAAAAAGGAGAAAAGTTTCTGTCAAGTTTATCCAGAGGGGAGGCTGATGTACAGCCTAGATCCTAGAACAGAAATGACCTGTTCTTGAGATAGGTGCAGAGGCAGACAAAATTAGTGAGGAGCTAACTTGTGGGTCTCTCACATGGAAACTAAGGAATGAGAGAGAACAGTGAATAGCAATTTGTTAAGGGCTGCTCAGGAGGAACTGTCAGATGAGCAGTGTTGTGTGATTGAAAGCAGGCAGTTTCTAGGTAGATTAATCTTAAATGTTGAAGCATAAAGTAATACCTCAGTCAAGGAATTGGAAATTGCCTGGAGAAATGAGGTGATTTGACCCAGAAGAAAGCTTTTAAGAGTGGCAAGTAAACACCACACTGAGTAGCATGAGAGAAGAGCTGAGCAGTCTTACCTTATCCTGCAAAAACGTGAGGGTATTTGGTGACATCAAAACACTAATGAGAGGTCCCTTTCCTGTGAAGTGATCAAACTACCCCCAAATCACGTGCTGCACTGAGACATTATGAATAAATAAAGTAAACCAGTCTTCAATAATAGCACATCAAAGCAGTACTGCAATATAAATTGTGAAAATACATGTAGTTTGAGACTGCTTAGAGGAACATTTCAGTTCTCTTCAGAATTTGCAAGAGTTACCAGTGTATCTGATACTGTATCTGAGTATGTCACCACTTAAGCTGATGAGGAAACATAATTTTTGTTGGTTTATATTGGAGACTGGTTTGTTAGAATTTAATCCTACTGNACCACCACTAAAAAAAAAAAAAGGCTTTCAAGAATTGAGTTTATGATCAGTGAAGAAGTTCCATTTATTCTGTTTCTTCGCTGTTAACAAAGGTAGCTAAGCTGTAGCTATAGTATGGCAGTTACTGTATCATATATTATGGTCATGTTTACAGAAATCCTGGGCTACTGCTGGCCTTCAATTGTAGCAGAGGAATTCTACAGCCATCAGTCCTTTCACAGTCTTTGACCTGTTTCCAAGCAGCAGTTTACATCAGTTTTTACTCTTCCTTCCATACAAGCTGCACAAATACTCTAGTACTTATTTTGGACAATATCTGGAATAGACTTCAAACTTCAGCCGTTTTTGTGATAGCTGTTTTCAGAAAAGTGTGATTAGAATTTTTGTTTAAACAGGGGGCATGTAGTTGTCATTCAATCAACTTCACACAAAGTGTGGAAGATGTTCCTTCATCTTTCTACTAGTGGGTTGTTTTGGTTTTTTGGTTTGTTTTTTTTTTTTCCCTAGTAAATGCCTTTTTTACTTTAAATTTAATACCATATAAAGCTGAAAATACCAGAAAAATATTCTGAATTATTATGCAGATTCATTATTATGGTTGTCGTAATTTAAATGTAATTTGTTTAACATCCTGTGGTTTTGAGGGGTTTTCCATACTATTTGTTGACAATGTTCCATTTAAGTTTTCTGCCAGGTAAAAAGGGTTTGGGTTGGGTTTGGTTTTTTTTTTTCAAATGTTAAATTTGTTACTTGGCTACCTTGGTAGGCAGGTTAGCTTCTGAAGTCTTGTCAAAACAGAAGAGCTTTGAAAGTAGGAATGAACATGTTTCCTTAATCATACTGGTTCTAGCTTTCTTAATCAGCCTTTTAAACACCTATTTTATTATGTTGCTAGACTAAACCTTTTAAAGAAGGGGTGTCTTTTTTGTTCACTGAATCTTTAAGTGTTCTGGATATATCCAGTTAAACCTAGTATTTATTGGGTTAAAAATGGTAAAATTCAGAAAAGAAAACCCACCAGTTGGTGGACTAAAATTCAACTAAATGCTTTGGAGAAAGAATATTTTCATTAAAAATTCACTAAATAAATCTATTTGAGATACTCATAAAAGAATAAATGAGGTTACACATAGCAATGACTTGACAGAAAGGTATTATTTAATGGGATAAATTGAGATCATTAAAGTACTGTATTACTAAATGAAGAGGCTAAATTGCTTTCAGGGAACCTTTTATACTTATATTCTGTCTCACTAGTTCTGTGCTTCAGACACTGAATTGATACTTAGAAAGCAGATGAGAGTAAGGAATTTGCTCTTCTTGTCACAAGGTGTTCTGTTAAAAAAAATTTTCACTGGGTGTTACTCTGTTAAGCCATTGGCACAAGTATTTTTTTGTAAATAAAACAATTCTAGGTACAAGAGAAGTACAAACTAAAATGAAAGTGAACTGCAAAATTTTCTTCAAGTTGTTTACTTGCATGCTGATCTGTACCATGAAAGGCTTTGCTGCAAAAGCTGGCTTCTGGATTGAGTGATGTGTCATTGAGCATTATAAATATCTGCTATATTTACAGTGTGGAAAATATTTATTTCATAGCCTATTTGGGCAGATGTGAGCAAGTGTGGGAAGTATGTTAATATATGGAAACACATAACTCTTTAAGTCAAATATTTCCAGTTGGTAATATCCCCAGGAGATTAAATTTCTACCTAAAGCACAGTCATGTTCTGCACTGCCCTTCTCAACCTTGCCAAGTGAAGGCATGTCTCTTCAACAGGCTGAGCTCTGGTTTACTCAGAAGTGGTTTGCTCTGGTCACTTCCATAACAGGCTAAGCAGGCTGAGGATCACTGACTGTCCAGCTTTAAGCAATAGGATAATGTTTAAACAGGATTTATGGCAAGCCAAGCCATACAAATTGTTGCTGTATCAGGTCACTAATCCATTTAGTCCTCTGTCTTCTCTCAGGTTACATGTAGTAGTATTATTAAAAAAAAAAAAAAAAAAAACAGGAATTGAACTATCAAGGTTTGACTGAAACATGAAAAGCTGCTAACTAACCATAGTAATCTGGGTGACAGTGAGGTGCACCTTATTGCCTGATCCATGAGGATTTATACTCTAAAAACTGTAATCCCTGCCTTGGTCCTTCTTGCCATGTTTTAGAGGACTCATGGCTGGTTGGTAGAGCATATGTTACTGATCCATATGCAGGTCAGGTCGACCATAGGGTGTTGGCTCCCTTTGAATCCAGCTGCTAAGCAACAATAGAAGAAAGCTAAAAATACATCAAATATTTTCCTAATGCTACACTGCCATGAAAGCAACCGAGTGGTTGTAGAAAGTCATCACAGACTTACGAATGGGAGGACCTATCCTCTTTGAAGGGTCTGTGTGATTGCCCAGTGCATTCCCGTAGGAAATCTGAGGGCCCGCTCATGCTCTGTGGTCTCATACCAGGAGAGCCAGTGGAGGCAGGAGGGTTCCTCACAGTTGGGTAGGTTGTTGGCTTCAAAGCGATCTTGTTGCAATGCGTTCATTGGGCTCTGCGGCAAGGATTTTCACTTTTAAATCTGCTCTCTCCTTGACTTGGAACATCCCATGTCCTTTCTTTCCTCCTTCCAAGAGTAATTAGCAACGGTGTACACAAGGCTGGTGACATTGCTGACTGAAGATGAGTTCATTCTGTTTTCAGACACCCTGAAAAGAACAAAGGATCCTGCCTGTCTTCTCAGGCCATCTTATGATGACAAACTCACATTCAAGCCTGTTATTCGAGCCTCATCTCCATTTTACTTCATGATATAGTTGACAGCTTTATGGCTCTTGAGTTGGCAATTCCCAGGATTTTTGGCAATAGGGAATATTCCCGTTAGTAGTCAAAAGAGCTCTACTGAGTACATTTATGTAGCTCCTTGGGCTGAATTTTCATCCTGCCCTTTAGTTAACGTCTGTCACTGAAATTGGGGATTTTGTTTCTCAGTTAAGGTGGGAGTGCAGCTAGTGGCTCTGTGGGCTCTATACCCACAGAAAGGAAGGTCTCTGATTTCTGCCAGGTGACAGGTGAATGTTTACTGAGCCCTTTAATGTTTCCTCTCTGCTCCTTCTCTGTAAGATCTTAACCCAGTGCTAATATCTGTGATGTGCCCGTCTTCTGAACATCACCATTTGCTTTCTCGGGTTTTCTGAGGAAGTGGTGTTCTTGATCAGTCTCGGTGGTTTTCAATCATGATGATAGGGAGGTATAGGGAGTAAAGCTACTTCCTGCTGTAAATGGCCACCAAAGCATGGGATCATTTTTGCTACTGATTTGCTCTTTTTATGATAAAACAAACTATCCAATAAGCATCTTGTCCTTGAATGAAAATGTCACATCCAATGCTGTCATCATCCAGTTAACTCTAAGTTTGAAAAATCAGAGCAAAAACTTTTCCAGAAGAAAGTATCAACTTTTTCAGTTAATAATCCTGTTCCTGATTCTGTTCATGGTTCTGAGCTGTCTCATCTTGCAGAAAGCAGGAGACACTTAACAATTTGGCTTGTACTTTGCAGAAGGACACACTACTTAAAATAGTTTTACTCTTGCTAGTTCTACTTAAAAGATATATAGATATGTGGAGAAGGGGCACCAAATAAGTAAACGTTATTAATGCTCAAGGAAAGTGTTGATGCAAAAGGATATAAACAAGCCCTGTGTAACCTCAGCTGAAGAGTACTTCTGAAGAGCTGCTTTCTAGGCTGAGGAAATTCCAGTAGAGCATTCCAATAATAGTTGCAGTAGCAGAGCAAGAGGAAAAATTTGTTTTGTAAGGAGCAGATTTTCCTGAGGTGGCAAACTAATTTTGTTTTGAAAAAAACACCAACAGATGTTTTGTGTATTTGAAGTGGTGCACCAGGAGCTGCAGGAGTGGTAGCACAGCTCTAAGCCAGAACTTTGTAGTTGCATTCTTGAAACGACACTGTGTTGCCCATGTGAGTTCAGTGACCAGCAAGATAGCTTCCAGCTGGAAATTCCCATTAGTCTGTGATAAATTTTAAATTTTCAGTTAGAGACAAGTCAGTTTGGTATTTTAATATTATGATTTATATTATTTTTTCATGTTTTATCACTTGGTAATAGTTGTCTTAGAGTCCCAGACTCTTTCCTGTGCATTATGTGAAGTCATATGATGACAAGAGTGGGCTCTTCTGGCTTTAGTAGACCAAGCCATCTCTCACATATAACAAATCCCACCTGAGAAGAATGTGTATTCCCTGGTAATTGCTTTTTTGCATCAACTCAGATATTGGATATAGAATAAGCAATGAAATACATATGTGTGTCATGTCCTATGCTTGATCCTACTTCAAAACTCAATGATTAGTGGGATTCCCAGGAGCTGGTGACTGGCTGATACAATTTTGATTACCTTTTGGTATGCATTGTTATCCTCTCTTTCTAAAGGAGGCTATCAGGTGCCATAATTGGTTTTAGGAGTTTATTTGCTATTAGGGCAAAATCTTACTATTCCATTTAGAATGATATCTAGAACACTGTTTGATAACTGTGTTGATATATACCAAATCAGAAAAGCAATTTTTAGCAATTCCTTTCCTTCAAGTGCTACTGTAGTGCATAGCCAAGAAAAATGTAGGCTTCTTTTATCTTGAAAATCTTCTCAAAATAATAAGAGGAAAACTAGTTTCATATAGCTGACTGAGGTTAGGAGCAATACATTCTTGATTAGTTCAGACCACACAAACTCTAGTTTGTCTTGGAGCCATTTAATTACAAATTATTTCAGCATTGTACTTAAAATTATAGTAAAACTGGAAGCCATAAAACTTTGTGTTACTAAAATTCATCCACATATTTCAAAGTACAAGTAAGAGAAAGTTCTTAACATGAGTACCAGATTGTGATGAGAGAACAAGTTTGCTCTGTCGTGTTAGTTGTACATTCTGTTGCATTGGGACCAAGACTTTGAGGGGCTGGGTTGTTATTCTTTTGGAGCTTTTTGGAAGAGGAATTCATTTAAGGTGAATAACAAAAGAGGAAAACAGGGATATGTGTGTCTTCCCCTTCTGTAGTTCAGCTGTTGTAGAGTTCACTGCTGAGTTTGGGGGATGGAGATGGTGGGTTTCAAGTAGGTTACACAAATCTGCATGTCACTTCTAGGACCCATCCTCAAGAATAGAGATTTTTCAGAGGAGATCACTCTAAGCCAAATCACAGAATCAAAAAATATCCTGAGTTGGAAGGGACCCACAAAGACCATTGAGTCCGGGTCTGAAGTGGATGGCCCATGGAGGACTTTGACAGACAGCAGGCACATGTTATCAGTAGCGTGGTTTGTGCATTATCCTCACTCACTGTGTGTATGTAAGATTGGGTAGAGCAACTGTGGGTTCAGCAGCTAAACACAGGGATAGAAGCCAGCACCAGTCTGGAAGCAGACTAAGATATGTTAGCATATTTAGGTCCATACTGCTCGTGCTATGCTGCCAGTTCATGTCTGTGCTCTGTCTGCCTGTGCCTCAGCCTCAAGGGTTTATTCCATAAGAAGCCTCTTTACTAAAACCATATAGACTGAGGATGGAATTTTTTTTTTTGCTCTTCTGGGGAGGAATTTTTAGAGGATTTTTCTCCCTCCTCAGAGAGAAGATTGGTCTGTGCAATACTCATAATAGTCTGTTTATTTCTGTGCTCCTAGACAGGCCGCACTTTTGGTTTTGGGAACTGCGCTTTGTAGATGTTTGATAGAGTGAGTAGAGATTGTGTACCTTGCATGTCGTGTTTTCTATAAAGCTATAAAGCTCTACTGAAAACCTGTGTGGTCTTAGGGCTTTTTGTGTTTGTATTAGTTTAATTGCTTCTTTGACCCTTCTTCCTCTGCTGGCCTTTCAAGCTCTGTGGGCTCTTAGCCTCACTGGTATCTCTCCACAGGATCTTTGTACCAGGAAGCATCTGGGTTTGTCTTGAACTCCCCCAGTCCTGCTCTCCAGCATTTTCTCTGGCTTTTATACTGAACTTCTGGATTTGCAATTGTAATACCTGTAATTCACTTCTTTCTATTCTGTTACGCTGTAGATGAGGAGTTTTAGGTTTAGTTTTCTTTATAATACATCTGTTTCAGTATCTGACTGCTCTTTAATTTATTTCAGAAGTATTTAGTTGCCCAATGAGAAAGGGAAGTAATTTATACATATTCTTCTAGATCAGTTCTTTTATGCAGCTCTTCCAGTTATTTGGTAGTCTGTGCTAATTTCTTTTATTATTTCCTCATTTTTTCCCCTTTGGGTTACTTTTCTATATTGTATTTCTACTGTCATATTCTAGGCTGTGTTTTTAAATTTCAGTCTTTATCATTAGAGTCAAAATCTAATCTAGTTTCCACCTTAACTGCATTCAAATTAAATTTTATCCTACATTAGGAAACCTTTCAGTCTTACTGTTTCTGTTATGCAAAATCCAAAGCAGGGATCCACGAGTTAAAACAGTGAGAGGTATTGCAGTTTGAACCGAATGCAGTAGTGTAAATTTCTACTATTTTTTGGTTTCACTGGCTACGTCAAAGCAGACTATTGGGGATGGTCTGCAGGGAACCCTATATGTCCAGGTCTGGAACATGGTCAAATGAGCTACAGTCCCATTCCAACCCATGCAGCAGCATTTTTTTTCCCCCCCCTGAAAATCACAATTTAGGAAATGTCACCTGCACATTTGTATTTTGCCTCTGTGCTGACTTGGAACACAGCCCAAACACACCCCCAAGCTTAATTGCACCCTTATACCAGCATTCCGGTGCATGTGTTGATTCTCACTTGTGTTTTTGTTTGTAGAGGTCTCTCTTTCCATTTAATCTGAATTTACAGACCAAATTTTCCTAGATCTGTATATGCACACACATGCATACTCTTCCTTGGGACCCAATGTATTTAAAAGGTGATCCATTAAAAGCCAGCATGCATATTTCCATTACCTCTTCCTGAGAACTGAGGGTAGTGCTTCTAGTTTTGTGACAACTTTGGTGGTTTGAGACTGGTAAGGTTTCTGAAGACAGGAAAGTCCTCAGTGGTTCAGATCTTCATTTTATTACTCTTAAATGTGCTGATATTGGCAGCAATATTGCTGGGCTGCTTTATCTCTTGCTCTGGATTCTTTGTGGATTTGATGAACTAGATCTATGAGTTCTTGTGATGCCTTGAGTCAGAAAGGGATAATGTTCTTAGCTGAAAATAGGGCTGTTTTGTGTGGTATTTTTCAATTTATAATGTACATGTATTGTTTTGTTTTTTGTAATCTTTTATTTCCCATTCGTATGTGAAGTGTTTCTCTGAATGGTCTTGAAGTTAAGGTGGTCTTCAAGAAATAATGCCGTGTCTGACATCACTGAAGAGAGGCACTCTGGAGAAAGACCTGTCAGAGAGGGAAATTTCTTCTAGACTGCTGAGCTATGAATGTGATGGGAAATATTCTAGGGAGTCTGGCTTCCCTAGGCAGTAGTTTCTTAGGATGTCTCCTACTTCAGGTACAGCAAACTCACTGGACACATTAACATTTAATTGATCAGCTTCTACTGCTAGAATGTGCTAATTTGGATCTACTTGCATGGAAAGGCTCTAACAGTAATAATTATTTTATAGACAGACCTAACCAGAAAGTCTGTCAGGGTCAAACTGACATCTAAGCAAGCCCTGGAGTCTGCTTCGAGTGAGGAGAGGTTAAGAAAACCTGGATTCCACCAATAGAACTGAATTCAAGACTGATATGTTTTGAACAGCAGAATCTTGGCCAATGATTAAAAGCAGGGATGTCTGTGAAGGAGGTTAAAGCAGCTGTCTTCTGGGTATTTTATGTTTGGTTTAGCCTTGGAGAGCTCCAGGTTCACTTGTCTTCAGTTCGTTTCTTTCAGTACTTGAGCTCCCCTACAACAGAGTTTCCTGTCTAATTTCTAAGGAAATTACTACTCCAGTAATAATGACATGTAACAAACCTACCTTCTTTGACTTGACAGGGAATCTTCTTATTTGCACTTGACTAACACTGTCAGTCAAAAGTCACTGGGTTATGTTTCTATATTATTTTCTTGGAGTTGACTGGCCTTTCCTAATTATTGTAATGCTTCATTTCTATTTTCATTATGTTTCGTAATTCATTCTGGGTGCATGTATATCTGTATCTGGCAAAGACTTTTAGAACAGTTTGGATTGGAAGGGATCTTGAAAGCCATTTCATTTCAAACCCCAAATGCCTCCCCCCACACACACACCCCGCCATGGGCAGGAGCACTGTATATAGGTATATCTTTAGTCTGGTGGTTTGAATTCACTGTGCAGAGAATCACTCGTTTTGTAAGCAGCTGCTTTGTTTTGCCTCTTCTGGATACTCATAAATCTGCCCTCGCAGTTTCAGACAGTCCTGGAATATCATGCTTAAACCCCTGGGTTAGTAAAATAAAATCCTTTGCTGCTTGGTAAAGTATTTTAGATATGGTCTTTTCTGGTCTTGTCAACAGCTTGTTCCTATGAGCATGCCCTGGAATTTGATTGCCAAATGGCATGCAGGGTTGGCTTGTTTTATTTTGCCAGTTTGCGTTCGGGTTTGATTTCCTGTCTTTAAAGTGTTTCAGGTAAACCACAGGTGTCTGGACTGAAAAGCTAACAGAAGGCACCTAACTCTTCAAAATACATAATCAGTTTATGGTGCCACAGTCATTTTCAGTAATGTTATTGACATGCTAATAGCCTCTTAGGTTGTAATCGTGTTAGTCAGGGCAATTGGATGTGGTAACACCCTGAATCTGTCAAAGCAGACATAGCAGCTGACAGTGTGCAGAAATCAATCACTTGGTCTCTTTGCTCAAGTGATATGTGAAGTGTGTACTGTAATAAAAGTAGGCTTGAAGTCCTCTATTAATATATGTCACCATACTAAAATTTAAAATTCACATACTTCCATTTCCTAATGAATAAAGGCTTAGGGTAATGAAATGACTGTGGCAATTTTAATCCCCCATATTTAAGAATCTCTTACTGCCAGAGGAGAATATAGTAGTGCAAAAATAATTCATCATTTCTGTAGCATGCTTTCACATTAGATCTGAAATAATTTAGAGGAAAGCTGGTTATCTCCATGATCATTGTGCAATGTGCTCCAGGAAAATCCTGTTTAAGGAGGGAGGTTGGACCCGGTCACCCCACCGGTAGCCCCTCCCAACTCTAATTTTTCTCTGATTGTATCCAATACATAGGGAAACAAAATTACAGGTGGGGGAATTGAGAAGGTGAAGTACAGCTGCAGTAGCAGACTCTTCACTAAAGGCTGTGCAGCAGTCCACTATAAGCAAATGTGTATGTTATGGCCTCTTTCGAATTAGGGTAAATCTTACTTTACTGAAGTCGTTCCTGACTATGTTTTGAAAGGTTTGTAAAAAGGGCCACAAATGAATGCTTATCAGAATGGTGGGGGTAGGTGTCTGTCTATAAGAGGAACTGCAAAACTGCAAACAGAAACAGAAGGGATTTGTCTAACTGCCCTGGCTGTTTTTCCGCTGAGACACAGAAATCAGACGCTGGGCCTGATGAAAGTGTAAGTGAAGGGGAGTAGTGAGCTTCCTGTGCCAAAAAGGAGTTTGTATTGGAAAGGTTGAATATAGGTTAGGAAAAATCAAAACAGTGTAATTATACACAGATAGCTCTGTCAGTAGCACAGAGGAATTTAAGGAAAGCCAAGGCAAAGATTTTTTTTCGTGAGGAAGCACCACTGTCACACTAACTTGGGGAAGTATTTGGTTAATGATGTTTAATGTCACATCACTCATTTAAAACCTTAAAAATAGTGTTTATAATAAAACCCCTGACACAGCCATGACTGGTGTGATTCAGATGGCTTCTTTCCTTTTTTTAATTTGTGAACAAAGCTGCTCCTTTGAAGAGAAGTGTTTGTTTACAGTTGTTTATCGGTGCAGGAAATGGATCAATTAGATGTAGCTTTCCAAGTTAATTGAGTGCCACTACTGAAACCACCTGACGTCATGCTGGTGCCAGCAATGCCAGCTGAGAAATCTCATCATTGTTGCTGTGGGAAAGACAAGGACATGATGGGAAATGTTATTTTTGGCCCTCAAAAGATTAAACATTTTAAATATTTATAGAGTCTTATCTAAAATACTGATTGGTTATTAGTGCCTTGAATTGAGGCAGGGATGTGTGAATCCCTAGAGCTTTATGACCATACCCCATCTGAATTAATCTGAACCATTAACCAGGAATTGGTGCTCTGAATTTTCCTCTAGCTGTACCCTCCTTTCTACAGTGCACTGCCTTTATTTTTTTCTCTCTTGGATTGATTCATTAATGNTATATATATATATGTGTATATATATATGTATATGTATGTATGTATGTATGTTTTGGGGTTTTTTTCCTCTGCTGCACAGGCTTTTAATCCTTTTTGTCTCTGCAAAAGCAGAATGACTTCATTAGCATGGTGCTACCTTGTTGCTATACTGAGTTTTGCAGTCTTTTTCTTATTCAACAATTCTGCCATGCTGACTTAAGGGCGTGTTGGGAGGAGGAGGGAGAAGGCTTAACGTAAATATTCTGGATTATTTTTTCCTGCAAATTCATGGCATCTTTTGAGACTGGAGAAGCTATTGGATGTATTTGTTAGTGTTGCAAACCCATATTTTTCCTGTCAGTTGCAGAATAGCTCTGACTTATGACAGCTGTAAGGAGGTCTTTGATAATGCTTCTGCAGCCTGTAGCAAATGGGTTTATTGTGGGAGCCAGGAACCCTTTCAGAAAGCCCCAGTTTCAGAGACAGAACCAGGAGAGCACAATGTTTAAGTAAATCTCCTCTTTCATTTAATCTTGACTCTTGCAGAAGAACCACTTGAGTCTACAAGCGAGGTTGAAACTACTCAGTGTCGCTAATGTTTATCAGCTGATATTAAAGAAGAGGGAAAAAAAAAGACAAAAAACCCAACAACTCTTTTCCTCTGATATGATTTTGATGTTGCAGTCAGGCTTGTGGTAAAAGAGTGAATGAACTTGGGGTATACTTTAAGGGCAGAGCACACAGGAAAACTCTGCAGGTCAGTTAACTTAAGATTGTCTCAAATACAAAAGGCTTGTGAGCCTAAGACAAGCTTAATTAAACTTATAGGAAAGCAAAACAAACAAACACAAAAAAGCACATTAAAATGCTGGTTTGGTTCTCATAAACCTGAGTAAGCTAAAGTCTGGATCACTCAATTATATGTGGTTGTGGGATTTGTTTTGTGAGCATTTTCCTGCACATTGCAAATTCTCAGCAGCCTTCTCTTCCCCTTGTGTGGGTGTGTCAGTCTCTGAAGAGTAGAGGAAGGAGCTTAAGGTTATGATTTGGAAGCTTAGAATGTGTCTCATGTCACCCTTTTTCCTCTCAGGCTGCCTGCAGATGTGCTGGAGAATATTTATAAGCAGAATGGGATACAGTGATACTTGTTGAAATATATACCTGAGACTGTGTCTATGCCTTGGAAAAGAAGAGAGTTCTCTGGAAGGGCTTGCTAAACCCCACAGTTTAATAGTAAGACACACGCTGGCCACAATGTGTGGGTTTGAGGGCTGAATGCTTGTCAGTTTTGAAGAACTGAACGCTAGAGCCTGGCACTGTTATTGTTTTTCCTCGGTTAAAAATATTCTTGAAGGGTCTCTGCATAACATATCTTCACGGAGTTATCTTTCTTCCTTTCCCTTTTTGATTGACATAAGCATGGCTTTATTAACAGTTTAGTTTACTTGTCTGTTAAGCTAAACTAAAAGCTTTGAAGAGCTTCTGCAATGGATTTAAGTATCACTGAGCTGGGTGGCTGCTTTGCCTTACTATGAGAGGAATTAATCAAATTCCAGCTCCTGTGTGCACAGGTCCTTAGTTTCTGGAGCTCTCAGTGTCTCCTTTACCTGCAGCCTCTCGCTGATGCAGTCTAAATAATACGTATTTAGTGCCAGTATGGGTTTCTTACTGTCTTGGCTGCGACAATGCCCAGTGGCAGATGATTAGGAAGAGTATAAGAATAGGAAAGGATGTTTCTGTGGTGTATTCTCTTACCTCTACACAGGCCAGGAATTTCAACATTCAGGAATAATACATTTGGTTTTATATAGTGAGATCATTCTCTGGTGTCCAGAGCAACCTCCCTGAATCACATGTTATATATGTGGAAGCATATTACCTCCATATGGTTTTGAACCTGTCTGCTCTGGTGTTCCAAGTTCTTGTACTGGAAGAAGAAAGGAACGATTATTCTTTTTACCTGCTTTTTGCCATTCTTGCCTTTGCAGGCCTTTATATAGTCCTTCTCTCTCTCCTTCAATTAGAGTCATTGCACTAGTCATTTCTCACAGTGAAGCCATACCATGATTATTTCTCCTGCCTTTCCTCTCAACCTTTTCTAATTCTCTGGTGTCCTTTTTAGAATGAAGACAGCATGTAGATGAAGCATGGTTGGTTTGTTGGGATTTTTTAGTAGCAGCAAAATATTTGTGTTTCTTCAATCCTGTTTTTAGTAAGTCCTAAAAATAAATTTGCTTTTCTCGACTCCTGGACAGTGGGATTGTATTCCTAGGCCTTCAGCTGACTATTAGTAGTGCAATTTCCCCCCAAGTCTATCAGTTTTTACTGGAACACATTGAGTTTTATTTTATTGCAAAAAATTGCAAGCTGCACAGAAGCCGCATGCTCCCTCTCTCACCAGCTGCATCAGGGAGAGAATCAAAAGAGTAAAAGATGGAAAACTCATGGATCAAGATAAAGACAGGTTAATAGGGAAAGCAGATGCTGCACACACAAGAAGGAAAACCAGAAATTAATTCACTGCTTCCATGGGCAGGCAGATGTTCAGCCATCTCCAGGAGAGCAGAGACCCATCAGGAAGACAAATGCCATCACTTTGGAGGTCTCCTTCTTCCCCCCATTTCATACACAGAGCACCTTGTCATATGGCCTGGAATATCTCTTTGGGCAGTTGGGGTCACCTGGCTGTGTTTCCTCCCAGCCCACCCCCCTCCAGCATGGCAGTATGGAAATCAGAAAAGGCTTTGGCTCTGTGTAAGCCCTGCTCAGCAACAATGAAAACATCTCTGAGTTATCAACCCTGCATTCAGCAAAAATCCAGAACACAGCCTTATTCTAGCCACTGTGAACAAAATTAACTCTACCCCAGCAAAAGCTAGCACACTGCAGTCTGAGAAATAAAGTTTTCTACCATGCAGATATGGTGTAGAGCTGAAATTAAGCAGCATAGTTCTTGCTGGAGAGCCCTGGATAGAAAGGAAGAGGGAAATGCAAAGTATTTTAAATATTTGATTTGACTCTACTTGAGCATTAGTGTGACCCATGTTCCAAAGTCACTTAAGTGTTCTTGAAAAATACCATAATCATTAGAAAGCAGCTTGCAGTGTGATTGCTGGTCAGAAGTGTACACAGGGAGGAGGGGGAGGTGCCCTCTGAGGGCCAAGGTAAACCTCCAGAGTCCCTGAAGGGGGGAAACAATGGTTTAAATTAAAAGATTTCTGGCAAGATTTTTTTCAAATGCTAGCTGTCTGTAACCCCAAGGCTTAAAGGACTTGGGGATTTGCTTCCAGTTTCACAGCTTTGGAAAATATCAATGCTTCTACTATTTTAACATAAATTCTAAAATTACTGATCTTCATCTACTGTACCTTGCAGGTTCCAAGCAGAATATAAATCCACCTTCTTTAGTAGCCAAGCAGAAACTATTCAAAACTGTTCCTGATTATATGCGGCTGACACGATTTTGAAGAGTAGCTGTATGGGAGTGTTTCCTTTAAAATTACACACAACATGGCATTGTAGGATTTTTGCCCAGAGAAGAAAATAAACTAGGTCATCTTAGGTCAAACTTCAGTCTTCCAATGAGAGAAGCATCTATTTTAAGTGGAAGATGAGAAATGATACAGTAACTTCTACTCTGCAGTGAGAAATGATGCTTTTTATGTATTTAATTGGTCAGGGTTTGCAGTGGGGCTTTGAATTCCACTGCTGTCGGATCTTGTATTGCTGCTGTCTATCACAGGTTTTCTCTTTCTTAAAAGACTCATGGTAAATTTATTTTGGATAGTTTCTTAACAGGTGTTTCCCCAATGCTCCGAACGCTTTAAATGAGAACTGTGCTTCGTGTCTGGAGCTCTCAGCTGAAATCACACGCAGCCTGACATGGGCGCTGGTGTGTTTACTCATCTGCGGCCACGCTGACAGCAGGCCCTGGTGGGTCCCGCTGCCCGGCCGGGACGCAGAACAGATGTCAGGGATTAGGGGGGAAGGATCTGGGGAGGCTTTGGGGCCGCGCATTCGCGGAAGTCATTCATTGTGGGGACACGGACGGGGCTGCTGGGCCTGTGCTGAGGAGCTGCCCAAAATGGGCCTTGGTGGTTTTGTGTGTCTGAATCAAAACCAAATGTTTTGCTGGTACCTTTTAATTCAAGGGAAAGCATAAATCAATACAATGAGATAAAGTTAGTGTGCCAAGTGGTATGGTATTTCTACAAAATGTGTTCTTCCCAGCAAAGAAGCTGGCAATGTGGGTCTCTGAAAGTCATGCCCCCTTGCACGCCCTGGGTGGAAAGGCAGCCTGGTCTGTCCTGCTGGGAAGGGCTGTGAGGCAGGAGGTGGTTGTGCCCGACCTGGGGCCAGGCAACCAGTGGAGCCTCTGCACTTCAGAGTGGCACTCACCGTCAATTTGTCATTTTGTCAGTGTTTTATGCTTGAGGGAATGTTTTGTGTGGGACTGCCTGTCTTCACTGTTGGGTTTATTGCTGGCCCTTGTGTTTGGAACGTTCTGTGCTCTGTGGAAGTATAGGAGTGGCACAAGGTGACCAAGGCTGAGCAGTGCATGGCACTATGTGTCCCCCAGGGACATCAAGTACTGCACCTCATTACTGGGAAGCTCATCAGGCATCTTGCTGGGCTGGAAGCTGGCTTTTGGCAGCAACTCATTAAGTTATGTAATCAGAGAATCACACCTTTTATCTGTGATTCATAATATGGAAAAAAATTGATATAAATTGTTAGGATATTGTGATGCTGTTGTGAAGATTTCAGTAAAGGGTGAAAGGAAGGAAGAAAAAGAGAGATATGGTGCGTCTCCAGGCTTTGGCAAGAGAGTTGGTGGGAGTCACTGCGGATGTACTTTATACATGACAATACAAGGCACAGAGACACAGTGGCTCTGTGAAGAAGTTGTATGTGCTTAAGCAATGACATAAATAACTCTGGGAATGAAAACAAAGGAAAGGAGCAAGATTTTACAGGGAAAATCTATGTATTTGTGTAAGGCTCCATTTATCTGAGTTGAATTGCAGTCATGTTAAAATAACTTTTTAGGACCTCCAGGAGAGGCAGTATGACAGTAAAGAAAACTTTAGGCTAACTGCATTCAGAATATGTTTTAAGAATGTAACCATTGAATGAAGATAAAATCCCACGTGACTATATAGTGACTGAGTTAGTAAATTACTCCTCCTAGAGAAATAAAACGGGGGGAAGTAATGGCTGTTATCTGATGCAAGTCAACCATTGCTGTAACAGATTAAGATCTCTGCAGCTGAGTTTAAAGGACACAGTTTTCCAGAATGAAGAACTCCCTCTATGGAAGTGGTGTACTTTGAACTGCTGTTGACTTTGGTAAGAATTCAACATGCTCATCAATTTGTAAGCCTATGTCTCAATTTCAAAAACTTGGAAAATATTTGCTTCTCTGAGCCTTGCAGTTACAAGCTGTAATTCTTGTTGTATGACTCTTAGCTGTTTTCTGAAATTCTTGAGCTACTGAGGAGCCTGTAGAATGTAAGACACAGGGAATAGTGTTATCTTGGTAAATGCAATTTCAAATCCTGTTAGGAAATAAGCAAGTTAAAAACAGAACATCAACAACAGTGTTTTCCATTTGTGGGTTTCCATGCTGTAATTCACTGCAGGCAGCAAACCACATGTAGAGTTGCAGTGCTCTCCAACAAGCTGCCTGCAAGAGCAGGTGTCAGCCTGCCCCATTTAAATTGCTACATCAGGACTCTGGAGAGCAGCAGCAGTCTTGCTGACATCAACTCATTTGCCAGATTTGGGGACAAAATGCTGAATCTAATTGGAACTAATACTGATGGAAGTGTTTGCCACAGGCCCTTTCACATCTTTATATGTGCTGTAGAATTTGAGTTTTGGTGGGCAGCTTCAGTCAGGACCTAGCACTGTTTAGACAGCTCAGGCCATGCAGATAGCTACCTGATTATACTTACCTGAAATAATAAATCATATACTTAATGTTGGGGTTGTTTAATGCATTCTTAAGATGGTCTGTAAAATCACAAAAAAAGCTCAGCACGAAGATACACAGTGGCAAAACAAATTGTAAAGGAGTAAATGCCGATTTCAAAGGCTTTTCTTTTTTAAGTTAGTAGAACAATTGCGTGAGATGGGGCAGGTGTTACATTATACTAATATAAAAATGCTATTTTCCAATTAAATATTTGTTTGTTTGTTTGTTTGTTTAAAGGCTTACTTTCAAAATACTCCACTGTGAGTGGTTGTATTTTTTGTGTTTTCTGACGTTAGAGCAAATACCCAAATTCATACCACGAAACCGCAGTAGAGATGAGTAGAGAAATGATCTGTCAATTCTGGTAGGGCATCTTTTTACTTAGCATTGCTAATACTGAGGAGGAAGGAACATCTTGAAAAAAAATGTACTTTACGTGAGGAAGCCAGTGCTGTTGCAGTTAGCAGAGTTGAAAAATTTTAATACACAAAGCCAGGAATTTTGAAGGTTCTGAATCTTATTGTAGGTATTACTTAAGTTGTAAAATTGTCCTCTATCTTTGCTGATAAGAAACAGCTTCTTCTAAACACAATTACTCCCCTGGAGCTTGAAATTCAAAGGTGAGTTCTGTAATTTTTTTTTCTTCCCCCCACATCTTTCGTGACAAAGGCACATTTATTAAGTAAAGGTAGCTACTCTATAAGAGTCGTTGCTCTTAAAACCTTTACAGAAACTTAGATACCAAACAAGAGTGGTTACATGCTGAACGTTACTTCAAAAGGAGAATGTAAAGTTCACATTTCTTATATGCAGAGAAGTTTATCCTTAAGTGCATGAAACAGTGAACAAGACAAACTGTTACTTTGTTAAGTCTGTCAAAGTGACTCAGATTTCATGCCTTTGTTGGTGTAATTTGAGGGGGAAGGAGAGCAAAAATACAAAGATTCTTTTAAAAGTGTGTATAGGTGCTTTCTGCTCTGCTTTCATACTGGCATCACTTTCCTACGTGCTTTACCTTGGCTCAGTGAAGTTAAGGAATAGTGGCAGGTCACTGCCCAGGAGCCATAGCTTCCCATGGGCTTGCTTTGCCACACTTTCCAGGGAGAGTTCAACTTAAATTAGAGTATAAAAGAAGATTGTATTGTGTTGCACAACTGTGTCATTGGACAAATCTCAGAAAACTCAAGCTCTCATTTAATTCAGAATGATACCAGCCTGACTGAGGAAAAATAAACCTTGAATGTTGTTAACATTGTCAGCGGGTCTTTTTCCTAGTTTCTGCTGGAGAAGCTCATGCTAATACAGAAGTGTTTGGTTTTTGTGGTTTTGTTTTTGTTGTTGTTGTTTTTTATTTGTTTGGGGTTTTTTTAATGTGAAAGAATAATTAGTGCCTGGTGCTATTTTGGCAAAAATTTACTGAGGTGTTTCATCTACTATGAGGAGAAGGTCCTGTGGTTAATGAGATCTTTGCTTTCTAATAAAGTTTCAGGAATCCACTTACCCATTTACACGGAGCATGATTTTACTACTAACTTTTAACCAACAGTTTTCTCTCAGTGACTATGAAGAAACAAACTTTTTTTTTTAGCTTAGTGTAATGAATAATGAAAAAAAATTACAGGATGCGTGGAACTGAATCAGAGTTTACACTACTAGTGGACCATAAAATCAAATTAAAGCACTATCTGATTAATTTTCTCAATTCTCTGCTATCAGAGTAATAATGGAGAGTAGCATGGGCAGGCTTCTTGTTTAATTGGTACTGTTGTAAACTATTTAAGTAATGAGATAAAGTAATTTTTTCCTTAAGCAGGACTGCATATGTAGATTATATCTATATATAACACAAAACAGAGCTTATTTTTAGCATCTGTGGGACACATTTGGCCAATGATATGTTCGTGTAGCTATCAAATATTAATTTCCGTAAATTATATTAAGAAATAGAATAAAAATAGGTTGTTAACTTGCTGTGCTCCTCCAATATGGAAAAAGAGTTCATGACAAGAAAATAAAAGGGTCTCAAAGATCCTTTCACTGTGTTCCTATGGCTTTTTAGCTCTGAGTAGTCCTTTCAAAACCATTGCTGTGTATATGAAGTTAGTTTTGGTGGACATTTTCTTCCCCTTGAAGATTTTAATTTTTGTTTTGTAGCTTTGTATTGCTAATTCCTGATCATGAAATAACCTAAAGCAAGCTACTTGTCTTTTTTGTGTTGACATTACATTTTTCTTCGTCTTCTGTTCTTCAATTTGTATTTTCCTTCTTTCTTTTATCTGTCACAACCAGCAATTCCTTTAATGAAAAGCTTCTTGGCAGATACCTGGATCTCAAAACACCTTGGGCTTTACTAGAAATGCCAAGTACATCCCCTTGTGCTGGTGTTGGCAATTTTCTTTTTGCTCAAAGTACTGCTCCTGTTCTCGCTCCCCACATTTATATCCAGGTGCTATATTATAAATATCAACAAGCTTCATAACTAGGAAGCTAGACAGTGGATAGATTTCTTACTCTAGGCTCCCATGTGTTTTCAAGTATGACTGGCAAAATTAAGGGAAAGGGGTAAAGTATGTGTGTGAGGCATCTGTTTTGTTTTTTTTTCCTTCCTTTCCTCATAGTGCTCTCAAGGGGATGTGGTGGCATGAGCAGAGACTGGGAGAGGGAGGAAATAGTTTTGAGACCTGGACCAATGTGTCATTGTGTTAAAGCCAGCCAGCCAGTGAGGTCACTGTTTTCATCTGAGTCATTTTAGAATGAAAACTTTTACATTATGGAAAACGTTGCACATCTTTATTTCAGATATGGAAATATCCAGCCAGCCTTTCAGTGGCAGAGCTCCGCTGATTTCATCTGAGGAACTCCTGACTCCCAGTGGTGTAAGCAGGAGGGGAAACAGAGTTGCTCTGCCTCGTTTCTTAGCACTTTGCCACTAACCCAAAGGGGGTATTCTTTGGGTACTTTTCCACCCTAGACATTTGTTGGTAAATCTTGATTGCACCTGTCAGTCCTGAATCTACTAAACCTATCCAGCCTGGAGCTGGCTACAGTTATGTTGCAGGGAAAAGCTGTTACGCACCAACTCATGTTGATGCTAGACAGTGTTTCAGTGTGCACAGGAAAAATCCTTGAGACAGCTTTCTTGGATATTGATTACATTTTGTACTTGGGCTCCAGTAGGCTCATTCTCCATGTAGTGTGATTTAGCTGGGGCACTTGGGCAATTTGTGTGACCATGAGCTTGCCCTGTCATCTCTCTGCATTTAGATTTTAATGTGTGTGATCTTTAAGGCTGGTCTGGTGTTTGTGGCACCTTGAGGGTCTTGTATAATATAGGAATTTTAAAGTTATTTGGGTATTTTCTACAGAATTAACATCATGGGGTGGAGATACTGACCCTTCCACACAAAATAATAGAAAAAGTAGGAGGTTTGGGTTTACTGTAACAAAGCTTTTTTATCATTTGAAGTGTGAGAAAGCCATTTCTAGCTGATGCCTTGAGAATAATTTATGGAAAATGGGTTGGGTTCTTACAGAGCTGTTTATCTACTAGTTGTTACATGGAATGGAGTGCTTAGAGTGTTAGTTTGTGGCAAGTCTTGTGTCTCCTTAAGATCTGTTCAGTCACTTGATTGTTAGGAATTAACATTTCTATCCGTTAGAGGTAAAACTTCCAGGCCTCTTGAAAGAACACTGCCCAGTGCTAGCACTGAAACACTCAGGCTTAAGAGTACCCAAAACTTGCAGATCGTGCACAGTGCTGTTCTGGAAAGGAAAACAGGGGGTGGGTAATGGTCTGCAAACTAAATATATAAATATATACATACATATGTATTTTAAAATATATATTTATATATTGATATTTAGTAAATAAATATGTAAATATATATTTGCTGAGGAGTTTGCACAATGATATTGTTCATAATATGCTTCAGGATTCTTTTATGCATGGAATCTGCTAATCTTCCTGCTGAAGTTAGGGTTCAAATTTACTTGTGAAGAGCAGTTTAAAATAAACAAAACAACTTGCAGGAAAGATGTCTAAGTTGTAACATCATAAAAGTGCAATAATTTCAAGATTGGGGTAGATACTATTTTACTTTCTACTGAAAATATTTTCTAGACATTTAAAGAAATGTCTAAATTAGCCCCATTGAATCTGTAGAGCAAATGAAAGGCCAACTTCTGCAGTGGTCTGAGAGTTTTCAGAGCATTGCTGTAATGTGTCCCAACGTTAAGGAGATGAATTGGTTTGTCCATACCCCATGCCTTCAGATGAGGGACTGGAACTTAAGTGAAGCAGGACTGTTTGCCCAAACTAGCACACCAGTGGGAAAATGTCTGTGGCTGAGGGCCCAGGAATAGCACCTCAGGTCCATGGGCCGGGGCAGGTTTTGAATAAACTGCCCTCATTGACTGAACAGCAGACATGCTTCCACAGGAGTTGCCTAACGTGGCATGGGAGCAGAGTGACCAACTGGGCTTCCCCTGCCCCAGCTCTAGTCCTTCTGAAGTGGTGGTCTAGAATTGATGGAGAAGAAGTCCTGGCAGAGGGGTCAACCTGGTGCATCTGGGCTGGCTGCTTGGAGGTGTGTCAGTGCAGCTGGGCATGCACTGCTTCCTGCCTTGGGTACCGAGGCAGAGCAGATGGAGCAGCGGGGCCAAGCTCCCAGAGCTGCACTTGCAGCTCCAGCCACTAGTGTCATCAGTGTCTGGGAAGTCTGGATCAAGAGTTCCTCAGTGAATAGTTCTTGTGCTGGCACCATATCTGAATCCCTCACAGTAATTATGTGGCCATCCTCTCCCTCATTCTCCCTTTCCCAAGTGCTGCCAAAGGCAGTGCTGTGTTATCATCCATCCTTGACCACTAGGGACCCAGTGATGTGCCATCACCAGACTGCACATTGGGCTTGGATGCCTAGTGGACACAGCTGGAATTGAATGAATATGAAACTGCAGTTGAGCAACATATCAGGTCCTTATCCACATCTTATGGAGAGAGCTATGATCAGGCTCCAGGCACACTTCCAGGAATAATTTCTTTTGTACTGGAAATATAAAGCTAGCTGTTTCCATCATGATCTTATACTTTTGCTGTCCAATTTTGTCAAAGTTCAGATATGTGGGTATATGAGGAAATGAAATTATAAGAAACTTTGTTATTCAAAAAAAGAATTTAAATTTTTTCTCACTTTTCCTGAAGGATATGATTGAGATCCTTGTTTGTTTTGTCTGAATCACTTACTTACTGGTCCCTAGTTGTCTAACCATGCTGTGACAAGAATACCAAAATGGTGTGTATATTGACTTCCCATCCCTGGGCACTTTTGGCGGCCTTCTCCTTGGAAGTTGTTGAAAATAGCAACACCACCTATTGGTGAAACAATACACCTAGGAATGATGCTTATGTACATACCAAAAATAGTAAAATGGACAAAAGAGCCTGATATGTACTCCAGATTGTATTGCAATTTAAGGTGCTTTTTAAAAGACAATCTATTCTCTATTTAATATGCTTGTGCATAACTTGTCCTTGAGTTTAAATAAGCTAAGAAAAACTCAAACTCCAGCCAACAAATTGTAAAAGCCCACCTTAACCTACACTTTCTAAAATAATAATACAAAGACGATCTTCCTGGTCATTCTGAATGGTCAGTGCTATCATTTTTTTAAACATGTTTAAAATTTAAAATAAAAAAAAAAAATCCACCCTTACAAATGCTATTTAGAAGAGGTTAAAGGCATTGGAACCTAAATTATTTTCTCCTCAATTGTGAAATAACTGGAGCTAAGTTCTTTTTCTTTCTTTTCTTGTTCCCATTCTTTCTTTTTAACTAATTTTATCAGTTCTCTGAAATGAATGCTTTGTCTGTGTCAGATTAATCAGCGTTTGTAAGGGAGTCTACTGTGGCAGCAGTTTAAGCCACAATGCTCTCAGAAAGAGGACTTTGCATTAGTTCAAGTGTTTTTTGGGGATGCTATGTGGTTAATGGTCTCTGGTAGTATGCTTTGGATGTGATAGTCACTAATGTTTACATCACCAGACAGCGAAAATGACTTTGTTACATACCATGGGGCCTCTGTGATGACAGAGATGGTCAGTATTTTGGATTTGTTTAAAAAACAGCCTATTTCTACTCCTGCTTCATGAGATGACATTTACAAAAAAAACAAACAAACAAACAAAAAAAAAATTTAGTGCTTCCTGTTTGCTATCTCTGCCTTTTTAAAAAATCTTGGGGTGATAACTGATAGCTGAAGAGTGTAATTCACAGGAACTGGGTATAGAAATGCCATGTTTCACTGAAGATGTATTGTAGCACTGTCTTCACTGTTGTCATGACTGACTGAGCTACTGGAATGGAGCGCAGCAACAGCTGGGAAGCCTGAGGAAAGCTTTGTAGGGATAGATCAGTGTTCTCACTGCAGCTTCCATTCATAACCCAGCTCTCTATCCTACAAGTGGGGGACTAATCTAAAAGTGCTGTCTGTGGATGTCCCCAGAGCACATTGGGTGGTTTGCTGTGAATGCTCTGCTGAGGAGCTCCCATCCTGTGAGAAGAGGGTGTAATCCCTAAGAGGGAGGAGGCTGTGTTCAGAGGCAAAGCTGTGTAAGACCGACCTCTGTCTTGCACACACTGTCGTGGCATGTAGAGGTCCTGTAACTCCAAGAGGAAATTAGAGATGAGCAGGAAAGAAACCTTCCAGATGAGCTGAGGAATAGAGTAAAACCTTGATGAGAATTGTGTGGAAAAAGCCTTTCCAGTACTAAAATGAGAGTCTGACAGGGTTCCAATGAGATGAATAGTTTTATTGTTATAGGGCCGTTTTTGGACAGAATAATACTTGAGTAAAATACATAATTGCAGGCAAAAATAGTTGGCTTTGAGGTTTTTTTCCAACATGCCACATGTCCGAATTCATAGCCATTGATTGAGATGTCAGCATTTATAACAAAAATAATAGCATTTAAACTTCTATTGAACACATACTCAGATTGTTCTGCACTTTGAAAGTGTGTCAAGTTGCTTTCGGCTAGAAAAGCAAGAAGTGGAATGTAAAATACTTCAATCAAAAATATCAGAAAATGCATATAGAATACTGTGGCCCTTTTTTAGCCTTTATTAGCACAGGCAGAGAGGAAGGATGGTGAGTGGAAATGCTGTTGTGTTCTGTGACTGCTAGCACTTGCAGGGTCATGGCCAAAGAAAAGCAAAACATGAGGATAAATCTTATTGTTTTGCCACTGTTATTACAGTTCAACTTCTTGGCTAACAATAAAGTTATTCATTCCCTCTTATTCCTGTACATCCTTTTCCTTAAATAAGCACTGATCAAAACTGCCTGTGTGCTTCTGGCATTCTCATGTGAATGTAGGCATGAGGGCTCCCAAATAACCAAGAGCTGATTCTGTGGCTGGAATGTGTTTGCTTACTGTCTCTGTGGGTGGCAAAGTGTCCATGAATGTTTTAGCACACTCTAGCCTGCTCTTGGTTTCAGTACAAGATTTACCACTGATCCATCAGTCCAACAGTGGCATGGAGGATTTAACATTTAAAAGTGAGAACAGCTTTTGGACATACTCACTATTGTGCAACCCAAGGGCAAGTTGCTGCAGAGTGTGACTGATTTGTTAGATGAACAACTTGAGACAGAGATTGACACTGGGAGAAGATGCTGGATGCTACTGGTGAATATCCTGGCAAAGCTCTGATGGTTTCTCTCAGTTTAAGAGTTTTACTATAGTGACTGGTAGAAGTCTACTGTTGTGAGCAATCATTTTTATCTTACAAGGTGCATAATTACAATTTTGTCTAGTAGCTGTTTCATGTAGTTCTATTTCCTCTGTGGCTCAGCTGTGTCTTTACCTGTACCATGCCCTGACACTCCAGCATTGCAGGATTGCAGTGCCTGTGTGCTACAGTGTGAGACAAAGCTGAGCCAGCCAAGCCTCTGTTACACTGCTGACATGTTAGTAGGTGTGTGTGTGACATAAAAAATATTGAGAAGTAAAGGTTTAGGGAACGAGAGATGGCAGTGTCCATAATTGGTGAGAGAGCAGAATCTGTCTAGACACTGGAAATGCTGTTGAAACCTTTTAGCCACTGTTTCACTTTGTATGGTGCACACAAGCAGTTACAGGAAAAAAAAGTCTTTTCTAACTTAAGAAAGACTTTCTAATGAAGAACTTAACAAATCTGATGGGAAATGTGTCTTCCATGGAAGGGGTGATGAGGTTGTCTCAAATCTTCTGTGTAGCAAACCTGGTCTTTAATTACCAGTAATTTATCTGCAAAAGTTTCTAAGGATCTAAAGTAGCATTTTTGTAATTTGTGCTATATTTCAACTTCATTCCATAGCTATTTCTCAATGTTGGGTTATGCAGGGTTTCCTGATAGCTTCCTTCTCAAATCCCCCCCAAGCTTCTTCTTCAAGGATTACAACAAAGAGAAAAATGCTAATGTAAACTTTGAGCTCTTTGTTTGTAAAAAAAAAAAAAAAGCCATTTGCCGGACAGGAGTGAATCTTTCCCACCCTGGGTTTCAGGCAGCAGTAGCTTGAACAGGAAGTGCTGTATTTAAGTGGAATATGACTGAAACATTTTAGTGAGAAATCTTGGGGGTTTTTTTCCATGTCAGTTTGATGCTGCTCAGAGATCTAAGACAGTAGATGGAAAGAGAATAAGCAAAGGGCACAAAAGGAAGTCGAAGGGCAAGAATAGACTTACGGTGCTCTTCTCCATGACTAAAAATGTGTCTGCCTGGATCCACAACTTAATATCATTGGAGGATTTGGTCAAAATGTGTGATTTTTCAGAAATGTTCAAGAAATTTGCTCATAAGGAATTATTGCAATGATAAATGTCATCACTATTTAATTATTTGCCCACCATTAGATTTCAACACCACCCAGATCATGGATGCAGTACGAGTTTGATGCCATCACTCTACCTTTTTTGCTTGTAAACAACCACCTAACATGTAATGGCTTGAAAGTACTCATGAGTTATTTGTTTGTTTTCTTCACAGGCTGGAATGGTGTTAAGATGTGGATACTTCTGGTTTGGCTTGTTTCTTGTGCCCACTGCGTGCCTTGTTAAAGATGTGGCATGGACAGCGTAAGTCCCAAACCAGTCCTCTTGATGTTGTAGGAATTCTTCTCCGTGCCTGTCTTGTCCAGTCCAGTATGGTTCTGTAAAGAACTCTGAAGTCTCTCAAGTATTGCAAAATTATGGTATTCATTTGGGAGGGAAAAAAGGTGAAGTGTGGGTGATTCCTCACCTGGCCATGGCACTCAGGAATGTGAAGGAATGAATAGCTGGACTAAATCTGAAGGAGGTGGACTTGCCTGAGTAAGAAAGTGTGTCACTTTAGGATTATTTGTGTTGTCTTCTAAAAATTGAGCAAATAATTTGTGGAATCTGACTAAGGTTAGGTAGAGAGTAAAACTATGGCACTCTAATCCACACCCAGTAAGTGCTCAGCTCTTTGTCAGCTGCTTTTTAGGTTCTCCTTCAGCAGCAGGTCTTTGAAAACTGGACTGGAAGATGAGCAATACTCTGCACTTTATGTTTGAAGTGAAGTCTTAGTGATACCTTCACTGCCCAGAGAGGAGGTACAAACTGCTGGTGTAATTCCCTTGTCTCAAAATGTTGTGGTTTCAAAGCATTGCAAAAGGCAAAAAATTTCAAGAACTTAGATTTAAAAGGAAGCAACTTACTTTCTCTGCCCTTGCAATTTGAAATACAGAAGTAATAATTTTATTTTAGAATTTGTGGCGGAATTTAGTTCAGCTTACTTTTATGTGTCTTAAGCACTAAACCTTCCATCTTTTCCCTTGGAAAGATGTTACAACTAAGAAGGTTTTGTTGTGCAAGAAGGACACTGGACCTTCCAACTCAGGCAAAAAGGCAGGTCCTGCCTTGAGTGAAGAGGAAATTCAGGTTAGCTTGTCACTTGTCAGGCTCACAGTGACATCATGACACACAGCACTTTGCTCCCACATTGAGCTCTTGGTCAGTGAGGGAAGATTCTTGAAATCATGCAACCATTTAGGTTGGAAAAGACCTGTGAAATCATTGAGGCCAACTGTAAACCTCACACTGCCAAGTCCAACAATCTGCTTTACAGGAAAATGCAGAAAATACTAAAAAGCCCAAAAAGCTTCCCAAGCACAGTCACATTTCAAACACCTTCATGAAAGGTAAGTCATATGCACAGATCAGAAAATCCATTTTTATTTCAAATGGGGTTGATAGCAGAGTGAAATTAAACTGGTAGTAGGCGAATCTGCCAGTTGGTAAGTACTTCTTAAATTTGGTGTCTTGGTGCTTATTTTACAGTGAAAAAAATTTTGTCCCTTAGCTTAATTTTCCCAAGTTACACTTCGCAAATTAAAACTAGGTATTGTAATGTGAAATTTCAGCTTTGATTTAATAGTCCAGTACATCAGAGGGGGATTTTTTTACACTCACTAAACTGATGCAATTGCAAATGAGTTTAAAATTCTAAAACTGAGGCCAAAATGTTTAAATTTAGGTACTTAACTGTGTCTGCAACCTGCTTGTTAAAACTCTGAAAAAAAAAAAAAAAGTCTTTAGTCTTTTTAATGCTTTCATGGTAGTTGAGTGTCCTGAAGTTGTCCTCTGTTCTTATCAGTTCTTGGCAAAAATGACTCATGAATTGTAAAACAGGCCATACCATGGCAGGCTCATCCTCAGCTATTAGTCATTCCAAACTATGTTACTGACTGAGCCTGTTCCTTAATATTTCTTAAGGAAATCTCAGCAACAGAAAACTTTCAGTCGTTCAGACTGAAAATATGTAGAGACTGAAGCTCTCAAGATTAACATGTATGATTGATAGACTAGATACTTTTCCAACAGATTTTTAACAGGAGACTCCTAACAATAT
>VWZN01021043.1:0-45357 GCA_013396955.1 Regulus satrapa | reverse complement strand
AAAAAAAAAAAAAAGTTTTTTTTGCCAAGGATTTTTAAAAAAATTAAAAAAAAAAAAAAAAAAAAAAAAAACCCACAAAAAAAAAAAACCACAACAAAAAAAAACCCTAAAATCTAAGCCATCACTGAAAAATTAACACCATTAACATTTTCACTAGGATAAATGAAATGACACAACTATCAGCACTGCCATATGGAAGGAGTAAAGGTCTGTTTCCTTTCCAAGAGGCTTGCCATTTAAAACTGGAGCCTAAGGCCTCTGGAAATCAGCTGGCACATTTCCACAGCAGTGGTTACACCACATTGCTCTCTGTAATTCAGCAGAATATGGTTTTGGCCATGAAATTCCAGCCACTCTGACTGTTCATGGTCATGGAATTTACCCCTTTCAGTTTCTTTTGGACATGAAGCACATGTCCATAGACAGAACATCCATATGACCCAGAAGGTACATGCCTAATTTCAGTACAAAATACTGCCAGAAAGCCATAAATACAATACAGAGTTTTTGTATGGTACAAGGTTGATTGGAAAGTCTGTTTCACATACATACAAATCTTTCATTTATAAACTGCTGTGCTGTATTTATTAACAAAATTTTACCTCTGGAAGTAAGAATGTGTTTCCGTTGTTACAGGGGCTACAGTTGTCAATGCATCCCATGTTTCCTTCAGCTCTAGGCTTTTTTATTTTCCTTTTTTTTTTTTCATTTTTTAAATGATTTGAGGAAATGTGGAAAACTCTCTTTTTAAAGAGAAGGAAGCTCATTATTAATGCTTGGTTTCAATATGTTGCTAACTTTGGTCCACTACCCTGAATTCCGTGCCTTGCTTTGCCTTGTAAAAATCCTAGTCGTGCCACCATTACAATGAACAGAGTTTTATAAGGTAAGTGCTCCCTCACAGTTGGCACATGTCACTTGAATACATGTCACTGGCTTTAGGAAGTCTTGGAATAGCTGACTCACAGAGGTATGTGGGAATCATAAAAACACAGCGTGTATTCCAGCAAAATTAGGCAAGAGGGCAAGAATTTATTCCTAATTGGTGTCTCAGTGCTTATTTTACAGTAAAAAATTTCTTGAGCCTTCCAATCATTACCAAAATTTTAAAGGGTTTTTTCTTTGGGTTTTTTGGGTTTTTTTTGTTTGGTTTTTTTTTGTTGTTGTTGTTGTTTTTGGTTTTTTTGTTTTTGGGTTTTTTTTTGTTTTTGTTTTTTGTTTGTTTGTTGTTGTTGTTGTTGTTGTTTTGGTTTTTGTTTTGTTTTGTTTTTTTTACATGGGGAAGAAGCAGTTTTCACTTGGTTATACAGTGTAAGTAAGAGAAGATAGAAGGAATTCTTCCCATCTTTGCATATACCTGTAGTCTCTGGAATACAAGATTCATAAGATGATTGTGAGGATAACAAACCAGAGTAGCAGTAGTGTCATGTTTGAGAAACATTTATGAATATCACCATGCTTCTCCCTGGCAGATTCTGGCCTCCTGAACCCCCTAAATATCCTGGGCCAGTGAAGTGATGCACTTCCTCGGCTTCAAAGGGGAAGGGCCACACAAAATACAAAGATAGCATTTTGCCTGTTCTTACAGCCCCTTATCTTAATATTCTAGCATGTGAGGGAAACGTGAGTTTGTCTTTATGTAATGCATCAAATTTTAGCTGAACAGCAACAGTGTACACAAGGTCTCATAGTTCATTGAGGACTGATTGTGCATCCAGGGCCACTTGTAGAGTACTAACCTAAAAGCTCAGAGTCCTGCCTGTATTTCTTTGCATCAAAAGTTTGTAAGGTGCTATAGGGAAAAAGTCATGAAGTCTCCAGTCCTGTTGTCAGCAGTCTGTGGAATATTTGCAGTTGACTTTGATAGGAGCAAGCCCAGACTCTGAGGCAATTGTAATACCATATTTTAGTATTTGTTTTCAAGAGAACATGTGGATAGGTTAGGTCAGGCATTTTTTGTATTCTTATATTTATTGATAATACTTGATTACTGTCCATTCCATGGGTGCTCTTGCTTCCAAGTGAAGGAGCGGCTCAGTGCCTAGTAACTACCTGCCCCAGAAGAGTCCATATGTTTCATCATTTCACACTACTTACAAAACACTTCATTATCCCCAACCTCAGGCCAACAGTATTTCTTCTATGTTGTATCATATCAATGTCATGCCCCCTTGTGCTGTGCTGCACAAACTGGACTTGTTGACCAGGATTCATTCTGTCAAATTTTGAATTCAGTATTTACTCTAAGGAAAAAGAAAAACATATCTTATGGCTTATGGCAAGATAAGCATAGAACTTTGGAAGAGATGGAATAGCGTGTACATTTCTGTGTTCTTGTCAGTGGGGAAAGCTTGTTATAAAGGATTTGAAAAATTCCAAACCTGCTCAGTCTTGACATTTGGAGTAGTAGGTATGACCTCTTTAAAAGGAAAGAGATGAAGGTCAAAATTTCAAGGTCAAAATTTCAATGTATTTATTTAAATTGAAGAGTGTGATAGTGAATTCAACTGAAAAGATTATAAAAATTAATAGCCTCAAAGCTTTCTCATTTTAATAGCTATATTTTCCCTTCCTCAAAGAGGAGACGAGTCTAATCATTAGCCTAACTAGTTATAGCAACTTGAATCTAATTAATTTCTGTGCAGCTGTTGGTAATCTCACATTGCTGAAGCATTGTGCATTTTAAAAATACCCTTGCTACTCATTTCTTTTGACACAGTATGTTGGTGTTGCAAATCATATACCTTTGGAGGTTTGTTTTAACAAAATACCCTTCTAAGTACATCCGGATAATCTTTACCTTCAGATTTTGTTGTGCTTCATCTTCTGTTGCTCTATTTTTTTTCTTAACTGCAGATGTGTTTTGAAAGTAATTTTCATTTTAGCTTCTCATTTTTAGATATTTGGGGCCTAAATCAGCAGCACAAAGACCAGAGGACTTGGATATCCTAGTATTAGTATCAGGGCACTGTCATTATAAACAATGTCAGCAAAGATTTTGTGGTCTTTGTTTCTTATTCCCTATGGAAGGAGAAATAAGTATCATACTTTTTAAAAATAAATGCACCTTCATTATATTTTAATTACATAGACATCAGTTATTATTCTTCTGCTAGAGGAAGTTTTACATTGTTTTATATCATTGGCTAAATATTTTAATGTCTGCATGTAAGATTTTTATAAAAAACTTGTAAAGAAATTTTTGCCACCTTTGAGCTGAGAATATTATTTTAATGCTATGAAGCAAGTAGTGTCTCAGCCGACTTGGCTCCATCTTGTTTTTAGTTTTATTGTGCAGTCACATGCAAATCAATATATTCTCCTGGGGCACTTGTCCTCCTTTAAGTGGCACAAAAGAGGAAGCTGATCAAAAACTGCCCATGTGAGAAAGATTCCTGCATTTTGTATTCTTGCTTTGTACTGATCAAGAAAAAGGGGACTAGATTGTCTCCCCTCTGTCAATATAATTTAGATATAATAGCCCTGGAGCTGTAGGTGAACCTGGTGGGGGGAAAGGCCCAAGTCTCTTCATGGGGGACTATAGATTGCACTCTAAATTTTGATTGCATGTGTGGTGCACGGATTACTCTTTGAAGCCTCAAGCTGACAAAGTAGAAGGACACAGCCAGTCTTGTTTCTGTCCATTTGGAAGCTCATTGAGGGGAGAAGTGCCTTTCCAGGCATGTGAGACTGATAAATGAAAATCAAGGGGCTTGAATGGCAGTTATTAGCTGAGACTCTCCTCTGGTTTTCAGAGCAGTGCCACGCGTAGCTCAAAAGGCAGAGTGGATTCATGTTTTACTTCCATGAATATTCAATGAATCCCAGCTCTTTTGTCTGAGTGCCCAGGTCTTGAGCAGTCCCATGGCGGCAGTGTCAGGTCTCTGTAGTGCTATAGCATTGCTGCTTGGATAGGTTTTGAGTGTTGTGTTGAAGTGGCTGAGCTCTGTTTAATTTGAAGTCATCCTGATTTCTCATTTCATATGTATTTTTCCCCAGGTATTGTGAACCTGATCTATCATGCAACACTGTGCTTTATTTCTCAAATCCTTCAAGGGAGGGCCCTGTGCCTCTCACCTGAGAGGTAGAACTGGGGGTTTGTAGCAAAACAAATGTTCACATGGCTTTTTTGTTTTGTTTTTTGTCCTTTCCTTGTGGTACAGGGCGAAGCATACCTACCATAAAACTTTGCTGGAGCAAGTTAAAGAGTTGGAAACAAAGACAAGAGAACTGGGAAAAGCCATGCTTCGTGATAGCAATGGAAAGAGGCAAGTCTATGCTAAATGTTTAAACCAGACCCTTCTTTTCCTCTTTCCTCCCAATTTCTCATTTGCCATTAAAATCTGATTGTAGACAGGCTAATGAGGCTTCTTCTCCTGTATTATTCATTTATTGCTGTTTCCCTTCATACGTTTCTGTTCCCCCCACAGAAACCCCCTTTTTCATTTCTCCTTCATTATTGCTGCGAGACTCTATTGGAAACTGCTGCCCAGTCTCCTGCATGGTAACATGTAGTGTTCTTTCCTTTCTCTGAGCCAGGTTGACTTTGGAAACACTTTTACGTCACANCAACAAACAAACCAAAAAACAAGGCAAACCAAAAAAAAAAGATAACCATGTCAGGGGAGGGAACTGTCAGCAGCTTAGGATATAAAGATTGTAGCTAAAAGGAGAACTGGCTTAATCCATTGTGCCCTCATACTTAATTCAGTTTCACCTTAAGGGGTTTTTTATGCTTTTGCTTTTTCCACTACAACTTGCAGGTCTCTTGCCTTCAGGGTTCTCAATTTCTCGTTGTGCCTCTCCCTTATAACTCCACCATATGGACTTGAATATATTGCTATTATTGAACCTTTCATTGTATAGAGAGAGTATGTGTTGTGTGGGAACTTTTGTCTCTTCTGAAAGAAGCTAAAGAAAATCATGGTGAGGCTTTTGCATCCAACAGTTTCATTTACCATCTCAGAATGTGGTTCTGCATCAGCTGGTCGGAAAAGCTCCCCAAGTTCAAAAAGGTTTTAGAGCTAACTCTTCTGTTCCTTACACAATATGGCACCACATGACTTGCTAAGAAACTACATGATCATTAAACTGGATTTTAGCAAACCTTATAAACTAGCAAGCTGAGTGGAATGGGGCTTTTAAAAGATTTTGTTCTTCTGGGGCAGGGTCATCCTTTGAGCCTTTGATGTCTATTCGAAGGTAAACTAATTGCCATATTTTAGCTGCTGCGAAGACAAGCAGATACTAGATTTTTTTTTTCAACTGAATTTGTGTGTTAATAAGGACTGGTTTTAGGGAAAATTATCAGGCAATGATTTACTGAGATTATGGTAAACTGAAAAGCTTTTAAAAAGCTTGTGTGAACTTTAATGTGTTTATAAGATGTCCTTAGGGACCAGAGTTTGCTTCTCAGAGGCCAAGAAAATGTAAACACAGTGTTATTGATTAAGATCACTTCAAAACACTTGGTATCTTCAGTTTTTGAGTAATTTTTCTGTTGCAGCTTTTGGATCCAGCAAAACAGAGTTTATAAATTGTGCTCACTAGCAAAAGTCACAAACTGCACATTAAATGATTTAAAAGAGAAAGCAAACTTTGCAGCAACAAAGGCAACCTTCTATGCCATACAAAGACAACAAAGACGCTTCATATCAAGCATCTAATTAAATAATGGGCCTTGTTCTTAGAAGGTTGAGCAGTCATTTTGAAGTCAGTTGAAGCCAAAGTGCTTGGTACTAAAATCAGGTCAGTCCCCCAGACAAGAAAGATGTTGTGAAGTCCGGGCTGAGAATGTGATTAGATGCCAGGTAAGTGGAAACCAGACCAGTGGCAAATTGCTTGTTCCCAGGTACGTGGCTTTGGTATGAGAACTATGAGTCACCTGGGTGTTGCTGTGGTTCCTATCCATGCATTTATGTGAGGTTATACTGGCGCTGGTTCGAAGCATTTGTGTTTTCCTGCCAGTATTCAATGCCAGTTACTGACAGTCAGAGAGGAGTGTGAGTCAACTTTTTATCCCTGGGTTGCAGGGTGTGTTGAATTGCTGTTAACAGCTAGAGAGACAGTCAGCATTTGATCTGTTTATATGTACATGTCTGTGTCTCCAAGAACTTGATGGGTTTCTTCTCTGTTTACACACTGTCCTGACTTTCTGTAAATTTCATGGCCATGTTGTAATTCATTCATACACTCCATGTTTTCCTAGCCTTTTACTTTATTGCATTCTCACTGCAAACTCTTTCATCTGCATTCCTCCTCCATATAGCTTCACTTCATTCTCGAAACGCTTGCATGGAGATGATGTAAGGAATCCCTTCTGGCCCTCCTTCCCATTTTCCCTCCCCCCTTCTTTCCATGAATTTGTTTGTTCTCATTCCTAATTGCTCCCAGATTTTCTGGGTGGTCCATCTGTGAACTAGATAATGGTAGAGTGCCTCTGCCTGCTTGGAGCTGGTGTGCTGTGCTTGTGTTGTGGCCTCCCCACTCCTCTTCAGAGTTGTTCTGTCTTCTATCTCTTTTTTTTGTCTCATGGCTCTTTCACACCTGCTAGGTATTGTGTGCTTGTCCAAAGGGAAGGGTGAGGGTGGGAAACAAATAGAGTGGGAACTTCCTTCAGTTAGTCTGTCTGGTTCATGTTCTTTATTTTTTAAAAATTTCCTTCAAGCTGGTGGAAATGTGTGCTAAGGTGTGTGCTCTGCTCTCCCCTCCTGCTCACAGCCCCATTGCTCTTGGGATATTTCTGGCAGTATGGCACTATGCAGGAAGGGAGAGTAACGGGACTCTTCTCATTTCTAATAGGAAATAGAGAGCTGTGTAAAAACTGCACTAGTCCATCTGTCACCTCAGTCCTTGGTTGAAGGTGTTCCTGAAAACGTGCCTGTTAGGTGCTGGTTTGTTCAGGCAGCTGTGGAAGATAAGCTGTCTGTCATCAGGGTCTTTTTGTCTGGCCTGCATAGTGGACACTGGTTTTCTTCAGTGTTTTTCACAAACAAACAACAAAAAAAAACCACACCCAATTACAGATAAGAGAAGGATTTGGGGAGCTAATTGCTTTTATCATTTCCTAGACCTTGGACAAAAAATGAGATGCAAGGTCTGAACATTCAGGGCTAATCTGCTAAACAAAAAGCAGTTTGCAAGGACTGGAAAGCAGTGAGTGCATCTAGACTTGCACAACAGGATGCCAACAGTTTGCTGTGACTCAGCTGAATTGCTGTTAAATGTGGGCAGATATTACCTGGGTCCTTGCTGTGACTGGGGAAGGAGTTCTGGGAGAGCTGTGTGTACCACTTGATACCTATATATGCATATCATGTCTCAGAGGATCTTCACCCTGACAGCTGTTCTTGCTAGACACATTTTTCTGGGTTAATAAAAAATGTCTTCACAACTGCTCATTATATCTTTCTGAATCTTAGCCCCTTTGAACAGTTTCTAAAGTGGAATTTGCTTGAATTGCTCTAAAAAAGCAGGTGCACATTTTTGCCCTACCAATGGCTGGGAATGAACAGCATTGATGAGGGACTTTTTGGTCTGTACAGGACAGAGTGTCAGCACCCTGGGCAACTCAGCTGGGTTCCAGAAACCTTGCAAACGGCATTAGAGTGATGCTTGGAGATTATAGCAAGTGCATAGTCTTGAGCTGTAATGGATCATGCTCTTATTCCTTTATATGTCTCATCTGGGCAGATGAAAACTTACATTTGGTAGAAGCTGGGATGATTACAAAGTCAGATAATTCCTAGAGCAGGGAATTCATCAAGGGAAACCTGTAGCTGGAAAACTGGCAACTCCAGAAGTAGCTTGAGAAGCAGGAGAATGAGTGTGCAGTAAAGGGCTGTGGTGGATCCCATACCATGCTTGCCTGCCTGTGGAAGATGAGTACCCACACTTGCCCTCCCCAGCCTGGGCACCTGGCAGTGCTGGGCTGGACTCCAGCCCAGCTGCAACATGAGCACATGGAATGGAGAGGGGCTCCCTGCCACTCTCATGTAACAAAAGGCAGGATTTAACACTAAATTTTCATTAATTTGGAGAGGTGAGAGGGACAGCTCATGTGCCAAAGCAAACATGGACATGAGGAGACACCTGCCCAGCAGATTTAATCATGTTAACATGTAAGACTTACACAAAGAAAACAAACAGGGTTTGTGTTCAAAAGCAGCATTGAGTTCAGCTGCAGAGATTTTTGTGTCTTTAAATAAGTTTACAACTTAAATCTTGGCTCATAAAGGGCCAAACCTTTGAGTCCTCATTCACTTTTCACTCCATCTACCCTCTCATTGATGTCAGCAGGAGTTCAGGTAGAGTAAAGCCTGATTAGGCACCAAAGCAAACTTTACTTTGGAAACCCATGCCACTTTATTGCTCCACTGGCCAACTAATGGAGAGTGAGCAAAGCTGTGCAGCACCCTCTTTGTGACAGTATATTTCCTGTTCCAGAGGGTTTTTCTGTCTTGGAATTGCCAGAGAGCTCCCTTTGAAAGCGGCTTTTTTGGTTGCTTTTCTGTCCTGTTATTGACTGGTTGGTGGGCAGGATTAGATTATTTGATACTGAAAAACAATGTGGCTTTCATGATTTGCATACTTTACAAGGAGCTGAAGGACCTCTCTGGGCTGTTGCAGAAAAGTGCCTGCATTGTTGAAGTGTTGGGAAGAATTTCTTCAAATGAGTCAGAAATTTGGGAGGCAGAGTCCTGTCTTGAGCAAAGGTAAAGGGAAGTGACTATAGGCCTAACAAGGTATAGCCGCAGTGTGTGTTTGCACAGCAGGGTTTTTTTCAGTATACCCCTTTCCTCTTGCTGCTCTCAGACACGCACTGATGATGGCTATGGTGCGTCTTTCATCTCCATTTTATAGAACAAGTGCTGTTTTTTCCAGTGCACCTAAAACAGCAGCTCTCCACAGTCTCCCCATTGTCTGCCTTCAACAAGGAGACACGCTGGCATAGATTCTCTTTCATTTTAGTGCTTCTAACCAAATCTAACCCTGTTGCTTTGTCATGAACTTTTGTTCATGACCAGCTCTCACCTTCTGAGAGCAAGTTGTGTTCTCTCTCTTGGCCTTGGTTTTATTTGGTGTGCGAGGGCAGGTGCCTGTCTCATTTCAATAGCTGTGTGACCTGGTGGGTAATCAACGAGATGACACAGGCATGCTTGGAGATTTCCCTGCTCCACAGGTCCCTGGGGAGGAGCAAGAGGACAACATGGGAAACCTGCCTTGGGCTGTGCAGCTGAGTGACAGAGGCTCAGCCTCCTACTGGCAGAAGCAGAAATGGTAAAACAGACCTAACTTTTAAGAAATACATGAATGAGGGGAGGACCTGGTCTCCTGGCTCCTGAGGAAGAGACAAGCTTTTTCATTAGGATCAAGAGGAATGAGTCTTGGGCTCGTTGTGTTTCAAAGTACTCTGTACTGATGCACCCCAAGTTGCATCTACTGGAATAGGGAGACCATGCCAGTAAGGCCCCTTCACATCAGCAGGTGCCATGAATCTTACTTGAAGTCTTGTGCTTTCAGCTGATTAAACAGCATGGGATGTTTGGAGCCAAATTCTTGTTTCAAGAATGTGTTGCCTTTGATGTATTTACTCAGGATACCTATGACTGTGATCTGAATCCAGCCCTTACACTGCAGCTGAGCGTAAAATGAGGCTGAAGAGGGGAGAGGTGTATTTTGGGTTTTGAGGTCTCAGCATCATTTTTATCAATTTTTCCAGATATTCTTCGCACCATTTCTGGGAAGGAAAGGCGAGATTTCTCCAACAGCATACATAAGAAAGTGATTGGCATATTTACGATTTTTCCTTGCAGCTTTTCTAGTAAAAATATATTAGACTCCTTTTACTAGCAAAAAACACATAAAATTATATCAGTGGGCTTTGATTTTTTTTTTTTAATTCTTTGATTCCATATGGTAAACATTCATGTATGGAAGGTAGTAAATGGGTAATTTTCTTTTATTCTGCATTTGTCCTTTTCTCTCTCCCTTCTGTCCTATATCAGTAAGGAATCATCACATTATTTCTTCATTTTAATATGTACCATTTATTTCTGACATTTCTAACCCTTATGTGTGAGGCACTTGAAATTACCAGGTTTGATCCGACTTTGGGGAGGCTGTGGGGTGAAGCTGGGAAGGGACAGAGGACAAAAAGGATTTCAGAACCTGGCCAGAGGGCTGAACGGGGAGTTACCATGTTCCCACTGGCACTGAGGACCCAAATGCAAACCGGTTAGAGTTGAGATTCCCCTTCTCCAGTGGAATTAATTATTTCCCATCCTGGTTGTACCTATCATGTAACCTTGAGGGAGATCCACTGCACAAATAGGGTTAAAACCTGGTGACCTGGAGAAGGATTTAGAGCTGTGATCAAATCTGCTATCAAAGTCAAAGTTGATGGAGGTACAGTATCAGAACAAAGGCCAAAATGAAGCCGTAAATTGAAAAGGAAGATTAGTAAAAAGGAACATTACAAGATGAGAGTTAAAACTGATTAAGGGGCCAGTCTCTCTGATGCCTAATCCTGACTTACTAGGTTGGGCAATGAGGATCTCCACAGGGGAGGGAGGAAGAAATCTTCCCTCCAGGCTGCACAGCAGGGGAACTGCTCCATAACAACTGTTCCAGCCTAATGGCTTCAGCAGTCTGCCTGGACCCTGACTCCTCTGCTGGCTTACCCAGTCTCAGGCAGGACAGTCTGCATTCTCCTCTCTGATTTGCAGTAAAGAATAAAGTGCCAAGTTAAGCGTGGCAAGAACAAGAAAACACAAGTTGTATTAGGTGTTAAATATTTAGTGGACAATTACAAAATACTTAAAAGCTTAAAGAAAAGCAATTTAGGGATTTTTTTTTTTCAGTTCAACAAAGCATCCTGTGCTATGCTCCAAATTGTGCTCATGGCACTTTCAAGGTGCAGTTTTTTTGTTGCCTTGAGCTGCTCTTTAGCTTTTCTGTAAAGAAAGGAAGGGAAAAAGCTGCTAGGAGAAGTTTTTGAACACAGAAGTGACCTTAACTTCAGTAAAAGTATGTAAGTAAATATCTATTAAACCAGTAAGTTAGGGGTTTTTTAAAAATCCACACCTAAAACCCCCAAACCAGAAAAAAAAATCTGTAGACAGAGAACAAGCAACTTCACCTTCCAAGGTGACTACTTCTGAAAAAAAATGAATGAGTGGGAAAATAACGTTATAATTGCAACTGTGTTGCCACCTTATCTGTAAAGGATATGACTAAGCACCCAGTAGAGTAAGTGCAAAGTGAGGCACTTAGGGACAAGAAGTCAACAGCACTGATACCAAAAGAGGAGGGTAGCTGAAAAGCAGCAAACCACACTTAGCCTTTTCTGCATTTTTCAGACATTTCTGTCGGTTCCCCTGTTTTGGGAAGGCTGAAGGCAAAACTGGACAGCTTTAAGTTTTGTTTCAAGTTATCTGACTTAAGGACGCCTGACAGTGACCTCTGTCTGTCGTTCACCCCTCCAAAGAAATGCATATACACATGCTTAGTGTTTGCAGTGCTTGGAAATGGGAGGTACTTTAAGCAGAGAAAGACCTCAATTATTTTCTCAGGGTTGCTCTGTTTCAGAGAGGCATGTGATGGTTAGCACTGATATTTTTAGATGGTAATTTTTGAAGGTCCTTTTACAGTGGGCTCACTCACCCTGACTGGACACAAGGTGCCCATCAACCCTGCACTGTCATTCCATCTTGGAGGTGGCTGGCATTGGCTCTGTAGGCCATGGGGAAGTTTCTGTCAGCTTCTTCTAGAAGAGAAGCTTCTCCTAGCTTGTTCTCCTTCTACCCCTGTAGCCTCCCATGACCAAAACCTTACTATGCAAACCCAATATCATTCTAAGTAGTCTTTGAAAGAAGTTCAGGAATAACTGTCTCAAAAATGAAGGCTAGAATGGATTTTCCAAGTGATTTTAGGAATCAAAGGAGGATCTGACTTTTCTGCCTTAAGGCATTGTTAATGAAAAAAGAAAATGTAAATAATTATCATGAAAAGGAAAAGCTTTGTCCTGCTTTTAGCCGTACAATTTTAACAACCAACTTTAAAAGGATTCTGTGTATTTAGAGTGGAGAATTTGACCCCAGAGCTCTATGTATGATCTGTGTGCTACAAATAGGGGCTGGCTGAAGCTCGCAACATGCCTTTGCCTCTGTCAGCTGCTGCAGGGTGATTCTGCCACGGGTACAAGGTGATGTGGCAACGTGGGTAGACCTGTGTGCACCCTGCCCTCGGTGCTGGCTGCAGGTACTTCTTCATGCAGACCTCTGGGACACAGAGGGAGAGCTGCTGTTGGGCTGGACTAGCATGCTGCCAAGCCTGTGATGGCAGTGTTCCTTCAGGGCTTTGGTGGGGGCCACACATCCACGGGTCTCTGTTGATGTGGCTGCTAGGCTGGCTTAATAGTTTCCCAAAGCACTTGTTACCAGCTGTGCTCTACTGGCCCCTCTTTGCCCCAGCTCTGCTGGATCAGCTTTGCTGGATCAGCTCCACTGTTTGGATTCATGTGGGCTGAAAGAAGTGGGGAACATTGCCAGGTCCTGCCACTGAGAGGTGAAGGGCAGGAGCTGCTTTAGCCATCAGCCACCACAGGGACATCCAAGGAGCTGCTGCTGCTGCTGCTACTGCTGAAGGTGTATGACTCCCTCTTAACCTTTTCACATCCAGACAGGTTAAAAAACTTGCAGCTGCATGTGGGCTAAGCTCAGTACCCCATGTTCTTATAGACTGGAGAGCTGGCTGCTCTCAGCGTGTTCCAAGTCCACCTTGCAGGGCCACATATCCAGATACATTTGTTGCTTATCAGGAAAACCTTTGGCTGGATAACATCAAACACAATTTATATAAAGGGAAGGTTACTCTGTAAGGCTTTCACTTATGATTTGGAAGTACCTGGAGGGGAGCTTGTTGCACTAAAGAAGGCCTGGAAGTGCTACATCATGGCAGAGGATAAGAGCTCAGCTTCTCTGGAAAGCTGGGTGTTGCTGAGCCCTCGGCAATTACTTGGTACTCCTTAAATTCTGGTTGTCTGCAGCAGGAGTCACTTCTGACAGGTAACTACTCTCACCTCCTAGCCTGCAAGTGGCACAGGCAGCACTTCTGTCTTTATTCCGCTATGGTTTGTTCCTGGTGATCCTTTGGTGTCCTAGTAGTGGTTTTTTATTAATGACTTGCTGAGTATTTACAGTAAAATGCAAGAGAAGCGTGGTTTGGGATTTCTATTTCAGCTGGATCCAGAGTGATTAAAGAGCAGTGTTTGTAGACACTGATTGTGCAAAGAAAATGCTGGTTTGTTGGTTTTTGGGTTGGTTTTGGTTTGGCTTTTTTGGCTTTTTATTTTGTTTTGGGGGTTTTTTTGGGTTTCGGGTTTTGTTGGTTTTGGGTTTTTTTGGTGGGGGTTTTTGTTGTTGCTTTGTTTTTTTGGGTTTTTGTTTTTTGTGGTTTTTTGTTTTTTGTTTTTTGTTTTTTTTTTTTACTGTTTATATGCCTCAGACACTTCCTTGTGAAATGCTCCAGAGATTTCCTTTGATTACATTGCAGCTTCATTATCAGTAATGCCTGTTTGCCTTTTAAATTAAAAAGGCCTCCTACTCTGACCTCAGAGTAAAACAGTAAAATTCCTGCAATCGAATGCTAGATAACAAAAAATAACATCTCCTCTTTGTGGATCGAAAGAGAGAAGCCAGCAGAAGCCCCTCATTGCTACTTTTGCAGTTCTGTAGGAGGGTGGATCCTCTCTGATGTCTCTGAAGCCCAGAGGATGGAGATACAATTGCTCTCCGGGCCAGTTTGGCCTTTTTTCCACAGTCCTGGGATGTTCTGGGTGTTTGAGCAAAAAGTTTTGCTGAACCCTCACCTTAGTATTACTTGCATTTGAGATGATTGGCATGTTTTAATTTTGAATTCCTGGTCTGAAATCATGTTGGTTTTAGTGCTCTCCTTTATGCCAAGCCTATGAGCCTATGCTAGTTATGTCTGTGCCCACTATATAACTTCTAACAATTCTAAACTAAAATAAACCAAGTTACACCAAGGCCTGGGGCTGTTCTGGGGGAGTGTCCTCAGCCAGCAATGAGTATCTGAGGAAGAGCAATAGGTTTCCTCTGGCCAATGACAAAGGTGTGGCAGAGCCTCTGCCTGGTGTAGGGCTCTTGCTCTTTATCTGCCAGGATTGTGATCAATGCCATAAGCCTTTAAGCAGTGTTATGTTGCATGAAAGGTGAGAGATGAAACTTGTGAATCAATCCTCAGGAATACCTGCTATGTCCTAGCAGCCAGAGAGGGATCTGGAAGCCCTCTTTGCCAGGTGATACTTGGGGAGAAGCCATTGTTCTTGAAGCTCTGATTCCTCTACAGAAGAGACATAATGGAGTTTGAGTACCAAGAGACTGAAATAAAAATCAACAGTCTGCTTGTAAAGGATTTGGTGATTAGGACTGATCAAAGCTGGAGAGGTCTGCTTCAGACCTTTCCTCTTGCTCTTTTTACTTTATGTTGATGTGATTTTCAGTGATAGAAACATGTCAGCAAAAAACAGCAAACTTTTGTGTAAGTTATTGTTTGAAATGTATGGAAGAGATCAATTATGTTTTAATTCTAAAATTCAAAAAGAGAGAAAAGTGTATCCTCTTTTCCCCTCAAAATTTAATACACAGGGAAAGATGACAAGGACAAAATCTTCTTAGTCTTTTACCTTGTGTTTAGCCACATGGGATATTTAGCAAAAATTTCTCCTTCCCTCCCTCATTCTTTTCTGGCCCTGCCATAGCAGTGCGAGGGCAACACGTTGCAAGATGTTTCCTCCAGTAGGACAATAATGCAGGCCAGCCTGAGTTTCTCAAGCTGAATTTAGCAGAGTATGTGGCAGTGGGAGCTAAGAGACTGAGCAAGGGTTTACTTTTTGAAGGAGTTGAAAGGGCTTTCTTTTGAAAATACTTATGGGCAGGAGGGAGGCTGTGGAGTTAAGGACAGAACTTCAGCCTAAGTCTTGGTGGGTGTTCTGGTTTAAACCAAGCTGTACAAAGCCGCTTACCTGCGGCTGTCTGCTGCGGCACGACTGTAGGGTAGAAGAATCAGTGATGCAGGCAATATAGTGAGGGCTTTGTAGGTGTTCAGATGATAGAGAAAACAGCTGCAGCTTTCTTGTCCTCTGGGCTTACCTATGGACATTGATGGAGAGCCAAGCTTCAGCTATGAGTTCCTGGCATGTTTTTGGCACAGGGGTAGCAGGTGCGAAATGTCATCTCTAGCAGCCCTGGTAAGGCTTCAATAGGCACCTCAGTTCTTCCTTCTGGAAAGGGGAAAAGCAGAACAAACCAAATAATTTCAAATGTTTGTATCTGCCTGAGTTCTTCAAAATCCAGAAGGGCAGTGAGTTAAAACCAGTGGCAACTGAGTGTATTTGCCTATTTGGTGGGCTTCTGCTTTGTATCTCCTCTAGCAAATTGTAACAAAACACAAATAAGGGTTCAGCTTTTGCAAGAGAAGGAGGGCTCTGGGGTTTTGTGGTTAGGTTTTTTTTGGTTTTTTTGCGGGCGGGGGGGAAGGTGTTCATTTATTTGGTTGGTTTTTTTAACTGGGATATGCATGTGTTTTCTAAGGGAAGATCCAATTTTAAGAGACACCTGCACCCACTTTAACCTTCCGGTCTTTGTGATCCCTGCTTTTGCCACCAGTCAATTAGTGGACTCAGGAGGACATTCTGGGTCAATCTATACCAAATACCACAAATCCTCATTAACACTAATTAGTGCTCAGTAGATTAATTGGTGGTGAAGCTCATCTTTTTTTAATTACTTGAGCAAATGAGACAGCAGGACCTTGTGGTCAGCTTTGAATTATTCTGTTTGTTTTGATGCACCTCATTTGAATGTGTAAAGCCAGATGTTTGTTGCCTAGATTTAAGGGCTGTTTGCTTTTGTGAGGGATGAGAAGAAGAGAACACAAAAATGAGATGAAGGTCTCCATTGACACCTTAAAGCAATTCAGATAGGAAGATGGAAGAGTCATTTTATTCATGGAATTGAAAGCATTGTTATGAAATAACATGTTGCCTTTAGTTTACCTTTTGATTTGTCATTCACTTAATGTATTTGTGTGATGTTGCTAGCATAGATTTCCAGGCAGGCAGAAGTCATCTTGACTCTCTTATAAAGCCATCACAAAGGTATTCCTGGCCTAAGATATTCTGCATTATTGATAGCAACTAAATCTGATTTTAGCTGACTTGACTAATGATTTTTTTAGATCCTTTCTTAAATAGAAACCCTCAGAATTGGGACCTTTTTGTAGTTGTTGTTCTAGTCAAGAATTTGTTTAGTTCAAAGCATTTTACTGTGTTCTTTGTCCTTCATATAGTTACAGATAGATGGTGCCTCTCCCTTATCCCCTCAGAGGTCACTGACTAACCAGCTAAAGCATGTTTCACTGTCACTTTCCATGTCACTGGCTTCCATAAGAGGGTTTAGGTTTGTGACTTCCCTTCTGGCAAGATTTTGGAGTTCCTGAAAATTAACACCTGCCCAGTATTCAGAGTGTGATCTCGTGATCTCTTATTCTTTTGTCTTAATGCATATGAAGATGCCATCCTTTAGACCCCATGGGAGTGTTTAGGCCATGGCTCAGACTCACTGGAAAGCAGAATTAAATCTGAAAATCATGGCTAATGCTCGAGATTTATTTACAAGCAATATTTTTGTGAGCGAGGCCTAACCTGTTGCCTGTGAGTTCAGTGTTGTCATTACTTTGGCATCAAAGTGTGAGAAGTCTTCACTTTGTTACCTGTTAGCAGCAGGCAGAAACCTTTTCTGAAAGCAGGGACTTGGTATGAGTACAAACACATAATAGTTAAGAAAGTCAGTTCGCTTTTTTTTTTCCTTTCAGGGTTTGTACTGGGAGATCTTAATATCTGTTAGTAAATCAAATACTCATCCAATTCAGCACTGTGTTGCCCTGTCTTTTGTGTGTTAAAGGTTTATTTTATAGTACTTGACTGGTCTTGACTTGCAGTCTATTTGGTCATCCCTTATACTTAAACCACAAATGCTCTAATTCTACTGTGGGTTTTTCTTTCTCTGCATAGATACAATCCAATATAATTTCCCAAATGGGAAAATCAGATGTGATTTCACCTTTGAACTTGTTGATTATAATTAGCAATATCAAAGCTAGAATAGCTTCGGCATTCTTAGAGCTGCAGTGTGTCACTCCTATTCAGAGGTCCCTTGACATCACACTTTCCTCCACACACTGAATGCAGGAGCTTGCAGAGCTAAGCATTATTGCTCTGCACTTCATCTGTTGCTGCATAGACAAGCAGATGAAGAATTTTTCCTTTTGCATTTTTCTTCTGTGGTTAATTCAATTCTCAGTGTAAGAATTTTGTTTCAAATATTGCTTATTTGCCCCTTACAAGAAGTACTTTTGACTTGGTTTAGATTCCTTTTTCTGAGCCACCCTCCTACTGAGACAGCAAAGCCTCTTGCTGCATGTTCTTTGCCTGCACAACATGAACAAGTACTGCACTTCTGCCATTCACGGGACAGCAGTGTGCTTAGACAGTGTTTCACTAAACTAACAAGTTACCCAGCAGTCTTCTGCAGTCAGCAGGAGTTGTACAGTACAGCATCACTGGTTGGCACATGCGCTGGTAGTGGCTGGTTCTGCAGGCTGTCAACTTCCTAAGCAAGGACAGTTGTAGAAGTCTCATGTCTTGCTTTCTGCCTCCCATTGAATCACCCTTACCCTGGTGATTCTTTGTAGTACATGTTCTTCATCATGCTGCCTCCTTGGAGCAGGTGGAGACTTCTTTCTGTATGTACTTTGTTTTCTTACAGACAGCAAGTGGTCGTGGGTTTTTTTAAGCAGTTGGGTGCTCCAAGATTTTTAGAAGCTTTCATGCTCTGTGGTTCTAATGGAAACCTGTGATCCTTTCTTCTTTCAACATATGCAGATCTCATGAGCCAAGAGTTGTTAGAGTTTGACAAATTCCATTGGAATCAATACCTTTGCCTCAAAATTTATTATCAACTTCTCTTTTATGTTGAGGGACTACTAGTGACTGCAGGCAGAGAAAGCAACCTGCCATACCCATTGCAGAAATGATTCTGTGGTGCCAGGGGAAGGAGGGGAAGAGACCAAGTGTGTGAAAATGCTGAGCATTTGTAAAGATTTTGAAGAGAAGTCAATAGGTTTTACAAGCTTCTACTTCAGATGTGTGAGCTTAGAGATCACAGGAAAAAGGGAAAGATTCCACCCTTTCTTTTGTAGACACCTCATTATGCACTGAACAGAGGACTGTGAGCCTAGCTATTACCCTAATGGACTATTAAGTGGAATATAAGCCTGCATGGTTGGATTACATATTACAGGCATCTCAGAGATTCTTCAGTTACTTTCCTGATTGAAGTTAGCAAACTGCTTCAGTGAAAGGGAGTTGTTTGTTTAAAACTGTTGTTAGCATGTCGACAGCAGCAGCTGCGCTTGCTGGGATTTCCATTTCATACACCAAATGCATGTGAATTTGTAATTTAACCCAAGAAGGATACCAGCACTGGCATTCAGGTGTGTGTATCCATGTTTGTAGCATAATCAGTGGAATTGCTCCTTGTGAATAAAGATGTGAAAGAAAAAGCAGACAGTGAAAATGGAGACACAGTGTAAATGTGGGGCAAATGGGATAAAGGCACTGCAAGGAACTGTACCAGCAAACAGATCCCTTCTATGCACCAGCTCCATCTCAGTGTTAGGAATAAGGGTAAGATGGAAGAAACAGACCAATTGTGGAAAACTTTGTACTAAAATAGACTCTAATATCTTTCTGAAAATAATTTCACATTTAAGTTACTTGAGGCTCCAGTGCAATGGGATTTGAGAGCCTATGTTATTTTAAAACCCCATTGAACTTAGTGGGATTCATATACATAATTAAGAGCTTTGAAAGGTCAGGATCTTAGTCATCATTTTTTTATTCTGGGCATAAAGTTCTTGATTAAACGAGTGTTGTGTTTTTTAATAAAAATTAAAGTGGAGAGTGCCTCTAATAATTCTTGTACGTATGTTAAAGCTGTTTTAAGTGTACTGTGTTTTTTACTCTAAGTTTGTATTTTTACTTTTTGTAAATTCGGCAGTAATTTTTTCAGGCCTCTAACAAGAACTATGTAAACCAAAGAGGTTTTTAATTTTAAAAAAAAAAAAAAGAAGAAGACAGAACGTTTTCTTTCCATGTGGGAGGTTAAAATTAGAGCATTCTTTAGAAGGCAGAATTAACTGTGGGTCCTACCTTTGGTTGTTTCAGGCCATTTTACAGGTGTGATAGAAGCCCTCTACATTGTGCTAAACTACAATGCTTTGCTCCTTCTCTCTAAGGCAGTTTGTGGATGCTGTGATTCATGTACATAATACTAAAGAGAAATCTCCTTAGTGTTCCATATCACTTGACATCAGACTTCTGATATGGTCTGTAATAATTTAGAGGCATCAGGCATTCAGAAATCACAATGATGGTGATATTGGGGATGAATTGACCAAAAGTAAACTTACACAAAGTGTCCTTAGAAAGGAGGAGTTATCTTGATAATGTGCAGTTTAAAGAAAGAGAAAATTCTTTTTCATGCTACAACCATCTTTAGTACTGACATAGTCAAAGCTGCCAGGTATTTTAAGTACCATTGACTTTTACCTTGAAATTGTTACTTTACCTTGAAATGGTTACTCACTGGTGCGTTTTCTCTCTTTCTGTCTCCCTTAGCATGAACGAACGTGACCATTTGTTAAAAAGGCTTGGCAGGAAAACTCCTCCAAGCCTTTTCCGTGCTCATTCTGTCCAGCAAAGTGTATCACGTAAGTAGCGCCTCACGTCCGTGCACGCACTTCGCAGCATCAGCCCCACGTGAGGGAAGCGAAGGGTGGGGTTTTTTAAATTAAATTGCAGGTAGAGATAATTTAGCACTGAGGCTCAGCTGCCAAGCAAGACCATGTGTGTTTGGAAGTGGAATTAGTGCATCTGGACCTAGGCAAGTGGAACTCAAATGTAGTTAATTGCCTAGGATCCAATCAACAGGCCCAAATCATAAAATCCCAGTATGCAAGTTCTCTAAAGGCAGAATTCTCCTAGTCTTAAGAATAGGCTTAAAAATAAAAAAACTCTGCATAAAATAAATGTTGTGATGGAGCCTAGCTTTAATATAAATTATTTCTGTATGGAATGTTGTATTAGCTGTGGTTAGCTGAGAATACAGTGATGTTTCAGGGATGCCATTAGGGTTGCTGGTGAGGAAAGCCATGGCCTGCAGAGCTGCTTCTCTCCTCTTCCTCTTTTTCTGCTGCTTCAAGAAGAGAAGCAATATTACAACTGGCTACTACTGCTGCTTCAAATAAATGACATTCTTGTTGATGTAGAAGTCATCCATTTATTTGTCTGCCTGTGTTTGCTGGACCTGATGGATTTTTTCATCAGTGTTTTAAAGGCTTCCACAGTATTTGAAATCATCTTTAGCAGCTCTGTAGGCCAGACACACTGAAGGACCATGCTGTCTTGAATGATCAGGGAGTCCACTCAGCCCTTTCTCATGAGAAAATGCAGTCTGTCTTGTGATTAAATTGGTGGTAACAATAGGCTTATTTACTAAAGAGAATAACTGCCTCAGTGTGTAGTACCGCTGCACAAGGGCAAGGGGCAGACACTCAGGATTTGGGGTTTGTATTGCCATTGCAGTAGGAAGTGGCACCCCTGACTGCTTAAGAATCACAGAGGAATCAAAGCTCGCTGCTGGCTGTGTCTCCTTCTGTAGCAGAACTGTTATGGCTCAGTTCATGGAGGCAGGGCTGGGATAATACCTGAGGTATTCTTGTTTTCCATGGGAAATTTAACTAGAAGGGGTAGGACAATGGTGGGTCTGGTGGTCTTTGTCCTTGACAGAGCCATTGGAAGGCCTCCATCACTGTCAAGAGATGTAGGGCCTTCCCATTACATCTGGGAGGAGAGGCCAGTGAGCAGAGCAGCCCTGTGGACCATATTTCTGCAAGGATTTAATCCTTTGTATAAAGGAGGCAGGGATTCTGATAGAGCAATATGACTTCGGGCATGTGAACCGCTCTTTGAGGAAATTCCAAAAGCAGTGATTGGCAAAAGAAATCCATAAAATCCACAAATAAATGGCTGTAAAGATAGTCTGCTATGGAGGCTTAACACAGTCTGTGAAACCTGTGAAGCAGTGCAGAAAGGAGATACACCAGAGGTAACTAATCAGATTTAATATATGCTTTTAGTCTCAAAGAACACATCATCAGGTTGTTAGTAGGTGAACAGCTATTGGGAAAGAAAAATGAGATCAAAATAAAACCTATTTTGGATAACCAGCTTCCATATAAATGCAAATAATTAAGTGCTAAATGAGTCAGGACAGGTTACAATCAGCAATCTGTTTTTCACATGAACATAAACTTGGTCTGTGAAGCTGTTCAGATTGAAAGATGATTTTATGGCATCTCCATGACTTCTGCCATCTCTTGTCAAATACTATTTTCCATTGCTGCATAGCTGCTATATATGCAAGGCCATGTGAAACCCAGGGAACATACGTGCTGTTTTCACAACCCTAAATTGTACAACTGTTTACTAAATGCTAGAAGTCTTCAAAGCAAAGAGTTGATGAATAGGGCAGTAGCCTTGACATGCTGGGCCGGTATCTTAAATCACACTACAAGTACTCTGTTTGAAGTCTTGAACTGTTCATGTGTTTCTACCAGGCCCCAAGTTCCCAGGCTGTGAAGACCAGAAATTGCTTTTTTGACTTCAACTCAGAATCTCCTGGTTACATATAAAGCAGGAAAGTGCTTTGTTTAGTTAGAGCTGAGAAAAGCTTAAGCAAATTAATTGCCTTGGTCCCAACAAGGAATGAAAATGGGATTAAATTTCTTAACTCAGATTATAAAGACGCAGTATTGGGCTGGAAGTTACTTTATTTTTAACAGTAGCAATTTCCAAATGTTTTTGGAGGAAGCAATGCCTAAGCTGCTTTGTTTCCAGTCATATGTAAAGGAGAAAAATCTCACAGGGAGTTTCTGGGCTACTTACTACTGGTGGTCAGTGGTGGGAGGAACGAGCTCACTGAGTAAAGGCTACGGCAGCCCTGTAGAAGAGGCAGAAGCTCACTCTGTGTGTTTCCTTCTCCAAAAGCATGAGCATAGCACAAGACCTTCAGGCATGATGTATGGCTGGGGTGCTCCCATATAGCACCAGGCTCTTGCAGCTCCAGCCCCCAAAGTGGACAACAGAGCCACCCAGCCAGTGCCATGGCAGTGCCACATGGGAGTGCCAGCCAGGATTAGTCTCTCAAACACCTCTTCTTGTTAAAGAAACTGGCTCAGAGGGGCTGCCTGGAAGACTAGCCCCCTGTCCATTTGGAAGGGGATGTCCTTAAAGGAAAACCTTCATGGCTGTTTTTTCTTGCTCTTTGTTTTTGTGTTCCTGAATTTGTATGTGGAGCTGTCAGAAGCATGAAATCTGTCTACTGGCTGTATTGTCAAAGATCACATGGTTCCTCTCTACCAGTGTAACTTCTGGGAAGTTTATGAAAACTTTTTTTTAAAAAAAGGAAGTGTGAAGTTTCTGTTTGGATGGCATTTTCAGAAGACTTTAGTGGAAGAGTTGCATATGACTGTCAAGCCCAGGTGCTAAAATAAAACCATCTCAGTGCAATCTAGGCAGTGCAGACAACATTGTTCCCCAGGCTGTGTTCACCTACTGGTGAAGGTGCCTGGTGAAATTGGTCATTCTCCATTGCCATCTGCTTTCTGAAACCTCTTAACAATGAGCAGGAAATGCTACCAGGCTCCTCTCAGATGTGTCTTTGGACCCTTCCCTTTAGCTTGCCGTGTGGCTCACCCTTGGGGGAAGGAGCAATAATGATTTCCAAAAACTGTCCCTCAGGGTGTTTGCTGTCAGTGAGGTTTTCTTCAGGTCTCCATCCAGGTTCTTGTCTTTTTTACTGCTGTGAATTTGTGTGAGTAGCCCCTCCTTTAGACAAACACTGTAGATATAAAAGATGGCTCTTGACCTCCCCTTTCCTCCTGCGTGACTGAGCTGTATCACCTGTGCTCCCAGAGGATGGGAAGGGTGCCCTCCATCCATAAGGACAGTTCCACAGCACTCTAGAGTGGTTTCCCTCCTATAATGCCCCTGCTGGTGTTTAGTTTTCATTTGTCTCAACATGTTCTCTAGAAACAGAGCTGAGTCCTGCTCCCATTAAGCACAACTTTGGCAGAGCTCCCCCTGAAACGCCAATAGCCATGCCTGAGTGAAGATTACTGCACTTGGCCCAGGCTTCCTGTGCTAGCAAAGAAAATCCCTCTTCATTTGACAGAATACGGTGATTTCATAGAGTAAATCTGAATGCAGAGCATATGGCTTGCACCTTATTAATCAGTGGAGAAAAAGCACCTGTCATCTGTGGTTCGTTTCACAGTATGGGGGCTGACAAATAATAAATAATAATAATGTGTTCATGCTGAGGGCTCTAATCCCACCATTTATTCTCCACTAGCAGACACCTTATTCCTTTCACTTTTCTGCTAGTGCATTTTTATTTGAAAAACAACAGGGGAGCTACTTGAGATGCTTTATAAACTCTTTTTCCTCTTATCTTGCATGTGTTTGAAATATAATATACATTCTGTATTTTTTTCCAAGCTCCATGCTTGTTGACTGTTAAGTAGAGTTGCAATATTTTAATATCAATTTTAAAAATTAATAAGAGTAATTGGCTTAGAATTTAGTGCTGTGGCATCTGACTCTGTTCTCTACTTGCAAATACCAGTAAGTTGGTATCTGAGACTAAAGAGATGGGACCATTTGTCAGGAATTCTGCTTGGGTACTTAAGAAAATGCAGGCATGGTTTATCAGAAGAGAAATTAATTACTTCTGACAGCATTAGTCAGAATGTTCAATATTTTATGCAGCTTTCCCTTTCCCAGGTTAAATACAAGATGGTTGCTGGAGAAGTCAAAGCTGAGTTAGCATTCACTTTTTAACTGGTCAGTGTGAACTGTGACATCACAACAAATCTCCTTGAAAACTCTGCTGAATCAAAGGTTTTGCTTGAGACAGAATTTGGCTGGTCAAGTGATACAACAGTGTTTATTTTCATTTTGTCTGAGAAAGTTTTGCTATTTAAGAAGCAATATTCCCTAAAAGAGATTAAAACAAACAAAAAAGAGTCCTTCACATCTCCCCAACTCCTTAAAAGTTTTAGTGGATTTGAATCTGGGCATTTTTCTACAAAGGCAAACAAAAGGATGCATTTTATACTTTGGACTGTACTAAACCATAATACCACCACTGTATGAACTAGTGAAATGCTGCAGCTGGTGAGGGTTCTGATGGGCTGCCAGTGAAGAAATCCTGGAATAGACAAGTTGGGTGTATCAGAGGAGAGTGCAAGGAGTAGGTGGTCTCTGGAATAAATCCCTGAAGTGACTAAAACCGTATGCAATCCTTCCATCAGGAGACCTTCTGGAATAAAAAGCTCTCTGGTCTCTTTCGGGTCCTGCTCTTGGAAACTGTTGCCCATGAGAGTGCTGTTGCACAAGGTTGCTGTCTGTGTTCAAGGCACACCCATCGAGATGGTTGTTTTAGTCCAGTGTTGCACAGACCAGGACAGCCATTGCAGTGAACAGAAAAAGAGTGTGTTAAATTAGAGACCTAATGGGAGACTAGATTCAGCTCTACTCACAGAATATCAAAGCTTAACAAAAGTCAGCAGGATGCTTTTAAAATTCAGTAGATTGTCTGATAATATCCGCTAACAGTGAAACCTTAGATTTGATGAGAACGTGAATCTCTTCTTAACGAATGAGCCCCACTGATAGATATTCAAAAGTGCCCTTTTCTCCCATTAATAGAAAGTCTCAGAGTATAAAGGTCCTTCTTTCTGTGAGGGTGGGTGGGTTGTGCCCAGAAAGCCCCAAAGAAATGCGTTCCTTCCTTGGGCTGCTGCAGGACAGCTGAACAATGAGGGCCTTGTTCCCAAGGCAGGCTTATAGGTGTGGTTTTAAAACTTGAGTTGGGGAAAAAGTTCAAACTTCCGGAAAGTTCCCTAGTAACTGACAGATGGAAACTTTCATTGTTTTTGGATGGGGTCTGGAAACAGTGGAAATGTAGAGCTGCTTGGGGAGTGTGGATGGGCCTCAAGCATTTGCAGCATTTTGATTCCACAAGGCACAGCTGCCTGAACAGCTTGAAGTTCAATTTTAATTGTAATGTGAATAGAAAAATGTAATATGAACTCATCTTCCTGTATAGAGATCTTCAGGAGAAGTCTTAAATGAATTGCCAAATGTTGAGCTTCATCTGAGAAGCTTGGGGGTCACAGCCTTTCCCATGAAGCATGCACAAAAAGCCCTCGTTGCTGGTAGTCCAGGATGGATGTAGGACATGAAGATATAAGGATACCCCTGGTATTCTTAATCACAGATCATCTTAGCGTAAAATTTCTTGTGTATTAAGGTGTTTCCTATTAGTGTGAGAGCAGTGAACAGGTTCCTTTGGCTGAATTTTTGCATCACGGAGTTGTGGAGTGATTGGGCTGCCTGGCTGTCTGCAGGCCTGTGCATGCCTGGGAATAAGCAGGTCATGGGAAGTTGACATCCAGGACTGACTTGTGTGGTCAGTGCTGGATTTGCAGTGGTTGAGGTAGTTGAAGACTCCACTACACTGGATGATCTTATGGATAAGTAAATATGGCAAAGCCACCTCGATGCAAATCAGGTAATGGGACATGGGCTTCAGTCTTCTAGGACTTAATCTTGTGGTCTTTGACCAAGTTGACTTATTCATGGAGAATTTAGCCAAAAAATCTAACAGGATGCTGGCCCTTCACATGGAACAAACCCACTGGAGGTGTTTGTTTAAGTGTGAATCTACCATTTTTTAAATGAAAGCCTGTTCTGTACATCGTGCTTCCTTTGCAATGATCCAGTATGGACATACTTTTTTCCAAGAGACTGTTTGCATTTTATGAATGTATTCTGTGCACCTTCAGCTACAGGCAGGAAAAATGAACCTGTGCCTCTGTAGCAGTATGTATATTGGCATGGAATCACTCAGGGAAAATAAAATGGGATGCTGGGATGATTGGTCATGTAATCAAATCAAGGTTCCTGCTGTCCTGCAATCACTTCCATGAGAGATATGTGACTGAAGCAATGTGATTGTATTTCTGTTTGAATCCCCTCCACTTACTGGCAAAGATTTCCTGTTGTGCTTGTGACTTGGGGTGTCAAAAAATCTCCTGTCCTTTGCTATAGTTTTCCATTAAGAATTTTCTGTGGGGCCACATCTGCAAGTCTGTCTGCTGTTTCATCATATTGGCCCATTAGTTTTTTGTGACTGTTTTTCCAGCATTGTGGTGTTCTGCAGATACTATCAGAAATGTCACTTGCCTGTCCACGGTACTTTAAAAGAAATCAGACACAGTTATTTTCATCTGAGTAGTTTCTAGGGAGACCACAGGATTGTGCTAGCTAGCAGGATGAACAATATAGACACTTCCAGAATGTGTGTTTGCTCCATGGAAAATATAAGTGACTGATGGAGAGAATCAAGAGTTTCATTTGTCATTTGTCAGATGCCACTTGAAAATTTGTTTAAAAAAAAAAAAATCCTGAGGGGAGTTAAGAGGAAGGTGTGAGAAAAATGTGGTTGTGGGCTAGACATTCCCACCTTGCTCCAGAGAAACTGCTGGTATCAAGCAGGCTATAGGGGAGTCAAGCCAAAACACAGATCTCTACTTCTCTGTTAAGTCTTTAAAGAAGCTCTGCCACTATGGAAGTACTATGGGAGTGTGTTCAAATAAATCTGCAGTTTATTAGGTTAACTCAGAGGGTGTTGGTGACAGTGTGCACTGAGCTGGCCTGGGGAGGGGAGCAGATGGACAGAGCTGGCAGCAGACCCCCTTTCTGAGCCACACGGGCAGTGCAGTACGCAGCTCTAAGTGTCCGAAGCACAGCACAGAAGTTAAGATGGTTGCAGTCTCAGTCACATAACTTCAGTGATGCCTAAAACTGTTCCTAAAAATGATCAGTGCTCTTGAGCTCAACTCTGGTGACTGATTTCTTTTTTCTTCCTTTGCTTTTTCAGATGGGTATGCATTTTCTCAAGAAGAACATGGTGTTGTCTCCCAGTCGCAAGTTGTTCGATCCTATGATACAACCAAAAGGAGAACAGAAATAGAATAAATTATTCTTTACTTGATGGATGGTGGGAATAATGGGATTTGGGTCAATGCATCCACTGTTAACACATTCTTGACTAGGTTTGGCAGCGGCAGCCAAAACACCAGAGAACTCATTTCTGTGGCCTTAGCCAGCAAGTTTCTGTATTCTCCCTGCAAACCTTGAGTGCATATTGTGGGGGGAAATCATTGTTTGACTTCAGTCGCAAAGCTCTGCCTAAAGTTTTGTTTATGTTGTTATGAAGCATTTGACTGTGCTATGTGAGGTGTGAAATTAAAAACAATGTTTTACCACTATTTAAAACATTGGCATAAGGTTGTTCTGGGGGAAAAGTAGAAAATTTATGTTCCATGAGAAATCAGCCTTTGCTTAATTGGAAAGATTTTCTGTTTTGTTACACACAGACCAAGTGCACACGACTGCATGCAGACTTTACTCCTTCTTGTATTCACTGTTTACTGATTTGGCTGAAATTTTCAACAGACCATTTGGTGCAAAATTTTTGATTGCGACACAGTTTGTAGCTAAAAATGCTTACTTGCCTTCTTATGACCGAATAACGCAAGATAGCAATCAATTACTTAGAATATTTATTGCCCTCTTACAGGATTTATTAGGGCTCTATCTTAGCTTTCTGAAACCCAACTAGTAGCTTACCCTGTGGAAGTCAGGGCTTGGCAGGGCAGCGGTCTCGAGTGCATGGCAGAATACAAAAAGGTGAAATCAACTAGGTGCCTCCTGGTAAGGCTTCATGATGTGTTTGGATGTGCACTTCAAATGTAGCCTGGGACTTCCCTCCATGACCCTGTTCCCGGTCTAATAAGTAGAACAAAAAAAGGTGAGAATTTTGATTGAAAGGTACCATCTTGTCAGATGTGTAGATAAGATGTATGTCTGCAAAGGAGGCTGATAGTGTAACCCTAAAGAAGCCTTCCCCTGGGCAGGTTAAGAGAGGTTTGCAGAGGAGGGCAGGAAGGGATTACACACGTGCATGCACACACATGGACACACACAGAGCTGGCCATTGTGAAGAGAAGACCTGCTGTTTGTTTGTTCAGCCAAACCAGTCCCTCTTCTAGATCTGATCCATCAACAGGCTTTCCAAAACACTCAGACCCATGGGCCCTGGAAGGAATGCTGGCTCCATGGCCTTGCTGTGCCACTGGGACAGGCGTGCTGCTGCATAGATTGGAATTTTGAAGGAAAAAAAAAAAGGCAAAAACTGGGGCATAAGTTAAAGCTGAAAGAGCTCTTAGAAAGCTATGCTGTCCTCCAGACAAGTTCTTTTCATTTTAGTCGCCATGCCACATTTCTGAACAGTATAAAGTAAATACTACTGTGTTTAAGCCAGGCTTCGTGGTTAATATATATACTACGTCTGTGTATTTAAAAAGTTTGCATTGTTTTTTGCCCTATTGATCATCATCTAGAATTTTTTTATTGATTTAAATATATCCAAAAGCAATTTGAATATGAATGTTTATGTTTAGCAAAGGAAAGAAAAGCTCCAGCCTGGCTTACTGGTTTAGTCTTCCTTAAGGGTTGTGAGTAAATGCCAGCACTCAAGTGCTTTAATTCAATTTCCAGTGCCACCTCAGAGGTTTGGAGTACCCTTCTCTTCTAGAAAAGGTAAATTTTGCTCCTGCAGCACCAGTCAGGATTGGTCTTGGATTAGGCTGGTGGCAGAGAGGGAAAATTCATCACCTTCTTTCTACAGTGCTAATGAGACAATTATGCAATAAGGAAAATGCGAAAATAATTTTGCCATAGGCATGAATGTCAAGGGGCCAAGTGTGGATGTATGTATTTTCTGGGAAAGGAATATTGTTTTAAGGCACAAATAGTAGTGCAGAGAATAAATAAGGAGGGAGTAAACCTGATCCCGGGAGTTTTTAAATCTTAATGCTGATATAACCTGTTAAACATTTCCTTTTATTTAGGAAACAAATCTCTTTAGGAAATGTATGGTGTAAGCCTCTCCTCAGGACCGTTAATTGTTTCTTCCTTTTGTAAAAACACAAGGAAAATTAACTTCCCACCAAGGCAAAATGAGATCAGCTTAGTCTTTGTACTCTAAGCTACACACCAAACATTGGCATGTAAACAATTTGGAGGCTTTTCATGAGGCTGCAGAAAAAAAACAAAAAACTTTTAGAAGCCTTTGAATAAAGAAGAATGCCGAGTAAATGTGTTAAGCAGAGAATAGAAGGCATGCTGGAGTTTTTTTCTGTCCTTAACTTAGGGCAACAAAATTTTACAGAACATAATGAAAGATACTGGGGAGGAGCAGCTGTCATCTGATGTGATTTATTTTATTAGTACAGACTATGGGTTGTATCATTTTGACCTCTCTGTAAATTGAGGTCAGTGTGTGTCACAAACAAAAACCCTCCCTAGAGTTAATGGTGGCTTAGACTGAGTTACGTGTGTTGGTTGTCAGCTCAATGGGAATTGCACATGGGATTTGTCACAGGGCTATACAGTATGTGACACTGGGGCTAGTGGGTCAGACTTTATCATCACTGTATGGCCTTAATCTCTGGCTGAGTTAATTCTGTAGAACCCACCCAGGTCAAGACCTGGCATTCTTCTTGTTCTTTGGAGTCATTGCAGGAATTAATGTATTGTAATGTGCTGCAGACTGGGTGTTGGAGTTGCCTGTCTTGATGAACAGTGATGAGGTGTATTCGGGTGCTGTGTTAGCAGAAGGAGAATGACAGCTGCTCTGCATCAACAGAATTCCTTGTTCATTAGGGCAAATGCACGGAGCAGTAACAGCAGCCTTTGAAAGGGTGCTGTGTGAAAATGTTATCAACTAGACAGGGTATCGGAGCAGAAGGAATGGGGATTTCTGCGTGACTGTCCAGACTTAACTACCGAGGGTTGACCAGTAAAGGCCTCCCTGAGCAGCTCTCTGCAGTGACCAAATGGAGATGGGTTTGGATATTCAGGTGGAAGTGGTGATTTTCCTGAATTAGATTTGGCTCTGGTTGCTGCTTTTTATAACACCATAATCGCAGCTTGCATAGAAGCTGCTGCTTCTTTAATAATTGCCTAGTAGCAATTTGAAGCTGGCGAGTGGGAGCCTGAGCTGCTCTGAGTGCTGCTGAGAAGTCTGTTGACATTTTCTGTTCCTTGACAAGGCTTCAGGTCTTGCTGTGGGGAGCTAGAATGGGAAGTCAGTAATAACTTGTTAAGGAGAAATGGCGTATAACCAATAAAAGTATCTGGGTCAAACTAAGCTGCTAATGTATCTAAAAATGTGTAGAGTTAACATGAACTATATGGGCTGTAATTTAAGATAACAGTCAAGCCTTGCTAATCCGCAGTTCGGTAGACTACACTCCCCTTTAGTGCATGCCAAAACTGTGCAGTGTTTTCTGCACAGATGCTGCAGGGAAGTCTTCTATCACCAAAATTGCATTATTTTTTACAGCATGTACTGGAGTGCGTTCACTGGGAGACAGTCATAATAATAAAGTCATAAATAAAGCAGAGAAAGCTTTATGTGAATATGTGAAATGTGGGGACATGACCAGTGGCCACACAGGGTGCAGCTTGGCCCTCTTTGGACAACCCTGGAGCCCAAGGAGTGCAGAGTCTTTACACTGTGCCTGTCCTGCAGGCTTAGTTTGCCTTTTTGGGCTAACTCACTAAATCTTCTGTTTTCACATTACCTCCAGTCCTCAGTGAAGACTAGTGGTACTCTATTTACATTCTCCCTTGGTTTTATAAATAATGACTTATTTTAATCTTTAAATGCTCTAAGGAGTGTACTTCTCACAGCTCAGGTTTGAAGCAGAGTAGGGTGTTGAGTGGGTGCTTGGCCCTGAGAAGCACCTTGGGTTTGTTAGATTTCTCATTAGTGTTAAGCACTGAGGGTTTTTACCTTAGTTTTGAATTATCACGCATAATGCCTTAAACTTCAGTCAGGTTGCAGGAGAGCTCTTTGTGTTGTGTTGAGTCTAACAAGAAATGGTGATGGTATGAAATACCTGAGGGCTTGGAGAGAATTTGGCTGTGTCTATAAATGGCACTGACCATGCATGTTCCTCAGCCTCCAGACAGTTGAACCCCTTCTGTCCTGTCAGGAAGGGTCAGGGAGAGGTACTCGGATCTTCCCAGTATCCTACAGACACCCAAGAGAGGCTTCACTACCTTTCAGCATTCTGTGACCAGAACTATGTGTTCAGAGAAGGACACAGGATAGGTCAGTACAATAGATGACGACAAAATAAATTCATATGGGGTACCTTTTCCATATGTAGCAGTAAGATTAATGGAGGCTTTGAGCTTTGTCAGCAAATTAAAACCAGAAAGCGCCCTGCACTGCTTGGCCCCACAAGTGAATCCCAAAGGTGATCACTTCTCAATGACCTACAGGAAACCTAGAGAGCCTGACTGAGTTTATATGGCCAGGAATGTGCTTTTGCATGGGCTGTCTGGAGAGGTGAAGGACAGAATAGATCAGCCAAGACCACTGCAACTGTTAAAGGTTTTTGAGGGGAGGGATTCCTTAGACATCCATGAAGAGCCGTGATAGAGCTGATTCCTTTGGTTCCTTCCTGTGGCTCTGGGAAGGGAGCAGAGCTGAGTTGAGAATTTGTGAAGCACTGTTACCTCCCAAAGCTGAGTTTCACTAGTACCAAGATGCATCCTGGGCTTGAAATGAGTCTGTGCCAGAGGTGTCCTCTGCTTACTATACTTTGGCTCTAGCAGGTTGTTTCCTGGGTCATGAAGATTGCTAAAGTGTTTAGTGGTTCCTCTTTGCCTCATGGACTCACCAGAACTGAGCATTGGGATTATTTCAGTCCTGACTGACAGTCTGTCATCCAGAGTTAGTGGAACTTCTTAGGTGTTGCTCCTGGGCAAGTTCCTGTCCCTCAACCAGTGCAAGGGGCTTGTTAATCTGAGAACCTGGATCTCTTTGTGATAGTTTATGAAGCCCAGGGCTTGTTTCATTTGAATTAATGGCCTGCTCATTTGTGGTTGTGGACAGAAGGTAAAATGGCTGAGTACTGGTGTTTATCCAAAGCCTGCTTTTATGTATGAAGAAGGTGAGTTCTCCTGAAGTCTGCCACAAGAGGTCCCTTCTCTTTCAGTATCTTTGCAGCTACTAAAGAGAAACAGAAGTTAGTAAATGACAAATTCTGTGTGGGCAATCCCAGCTTTGGGTGATCACTCAGAAGCCTAATGATGAAGAAAAGTGTTAATATATTGCGAAACTGTCACTATGCATAGCTAGAAGGTCAGCACCCTTGTAATTATGGAGCAATGAAGCCAAGGGGAAAAGCCAACATTAACAGAAAGACATGATTGTTTTAAATTCTAACTACCTTACTGGGTGGTTTTCCTGCGAAGATGTTCCAGATGTTGTCTTGGCTTAAATTAATAAATTTCAAAACATCTGCAGGGTTTCTTAGAAAATCTGGAGTTCACCAGACAATGCATATGCTCTTCTCTGCCCTTCTGGTTGATATGTTGATTCAGAAAAGGAATGAGGGTACTTCTGTTCTTACTGTCAAGAGTTCATAAACTGGAAAGTTGCTCAAAGTTGTTGCTCAACTCTTTTTTTTCTTTTTTTTTTTTTTAATTTTTTTTTAAGGGCTCCAAATATAAAGCAGTGAGGCAGCCAAGCCCTCTGGGACTGTGTACATGTGTGTGCTGGAAGAGTAGTCTGACTTGAAAACCTCCCCCTGTCCCTCCTCCTGGCCCCCAAAGTGTAGCCCATTGCACTGGGAGGTCAAATATTCAGCATCTTGAGTGACAGGATCTTTAACAGCATCTTTTTCATCAGCGAGCCAAGTCATGTGCCCGCTTGTCTGTCATATCTGTACTCAAATTGCTTAAATATTGTTTCAGATGGGGACATTTTAATCTGGATATGCAGAGAGGAGTGATGCTGTGGGGGGATGTTTAATTGGCTCCCAGCAGAGCAGCAGTGGTGTGTGGGTTTTTTCCTCTAGAAGTGTTACCATTTTCAGGTCCTATTAATGTCCTCTGGTAGTTTAAATACAGCATTGCATTACAGTGGAGTTTGTTTCCCTCCCAGACTGAATACAAATGAAGGTCATTTACTTGTATTTTTAGAAGGTTCAGAAAACTTAGACAATTTGTAGCTTTGAACAGCATTGTTGACTGTTGTATGTCTGCACAAAAATATTTCCAATAAACCTTTTATTAAAGCAATCCAGCAGACCAAGGCTTGTTTGTTTTATCCCCCCACAAGCTTTGCAGCAAGAGTTCAGTGTTAAATACGTTTGAGATTTAGCCTGCAAAGCTGTTGAATGGATTATTTTTATTTTTTCATGGCCTTTTGGGTATGTTTTAAGGGCCTGCTCATTAGAGCAAAGCTTGAATTTCTTTAATAGGTTTCAAATCAGGCCCTAAATGCCAGGCTAATATGGCAAAATAAAAATGGTACTGATGAACTGACAGCAGGTACTGGTCTTTGAATAGTGTCTTCAGGGGGGGAACTATCTTTTTATATAAGCTAGATGGAGAGAGATTCTTCTACAAATGATACACTTGATTTCACCAAAATAATGTTTGGAAGTCTTTCATCCCAATTAAGTCACATAGACACAGCAGGGGAAAATTAAGCCCTAAAACCCCTCCCTTGCCTCCTTACTTGCAGCTAAATTTGCAAGAGGATTTTATAACACTGGGCCTTCAGGCTCTTGAGTCTGAGGAGGAGCATGGTCCAAAAGTGCAGCAGAGATGTGAGGCAAGGCAAGAGCGTGGCAGATGCTTTCCTTTAGAGCACAGGGACAGGCTCTCTGCTGCTTCTGCCTGCTCAGGAATATCACATCTCTCTGTTGATGGTGCTCAGCTGATGTTCCTGAGCTCGCCCATGTTACCAGACCTGAAGAAGTGACTCTTGAGCTCCCTGCCCTCAAGCAAGAGTGGCAGCAGGAAAGCACCACACCAAGGCTCTCAGTAGTGTCCCCAGTAGTGCTGCATCCATACCCGCTGGGGGACCCTTGGCACTGATTCAAGTTATGCCTGAAATTAAGTTTGCAGGAAAGGTTGGCCTTACTTGAGTTTTGGTGACCATGGGGAACATGCACTGTCAGATCCCTATAGGAAATGAAAGGGTATGAGCATTAACAAAGAGATCCCTTTGTCCAAATCTTAATAGATGCTGGAATTAAACAGATTTTATCAGGAACAAAATGTATATTTATATATAGTTTAGCTGAAATCTTTCCCCCTTAGAGTGCTATAACTTGAGGAATAGGATTTTCCCTAATAGATTGCCGACAGAACCAGTTTTAAAAGCATTGAGAGACTTTTTAACAACAAATTATTTCTGGATTTTTTTAAAAATTATGGGACAGAATGAAAGTGTAACTCAAATCTCCCCTCTTCCCTTAACAAGTCATTGCTTGAGCACATTTCAAAACATTTTTATCCCAAAAGCCAGACCAGTATCTGCTTCTCCTTTGCAGGGAAATAAAAAGAGAGTGATGAACTTGGGTATCCCTGTTCTACTGCAATAAATGCCTGCTCCTTCCACGGGCCTCCATAGCTACAGCCCAGCCTGCAAGCATGTAGCAGCAGGAACTGTGCTGTTTGTAAAAGCTTCTCACACATCTGGGCAATCAATTATGCCAAAGTAAAATTGATGATAAACTTAAATAAGCCTTATTCATTTGGTGGTGCGAGAACTGGGTGCTGAGCCAACTGCTCCCTGCACTGTCGTCCCTTGTACAGCGCACTAAAAGGGAAATGCTTCTCAGAATTGTTAAACATAATGGATTGCTGCTTAAACCCCTTATTAGATATATTAGTTGACTAATCACCTCAGAGACTTTCCCCCTAACAGTCTGACAGGCAAGGCTGTGAGACAGCCTAGTGCTCATGTCCCAGAGCCAAACATTTGCCAGAGCAGCTGCTAAGTCTGTTGACGGCAGTTTTCGGTGCCTCATACCAGAACAAAGAAGAATCAAAGTCCCTAAACCTGTAGATTAATGCACAAGTCTGAAATGGGAGCATTAAAAAATAAAAGTGTAACTGAGAAAGGTCCAGCTGAGGAATGTTAAGCAAGAAGATTTCAGAAACATAATCCCTTTTAGTGCGTGCTGCTGTGGCAGTACCCGGTCACCAGCCCTCCCTCCAGCACGGCCCCATGCCTCTTTGAGTTCCCTCAGCATCTGGGGTGCAGCAAGTCCTCAGAAACCTGGAAAGAGCCGTGAATTTCCTCCTCAGAAGAAATACAGCTCTGCAGAGAAGCAAGGCTTTAAAAATCCCTGAAAGACACTGCTAGGTTTTGGCTGGCCATGCTGAGCAAGGAGCTCAAGGGCAGATGGGGAGTGAGCTGTGTCCCAGGCAAGGGAATGGTGAACAATTCTGATGAGACCTTGCTGCAGTGGCCATTCTCATGGCCCACATTCACTATGAGGAAGCTTGATGGGAGGGAACACATGTTGCATTTTTCTTGCCATTTTCTCTTTAAGGACAGTGGGGTGCTGGTCAAAGAGGTGGTCATGGCTCTCCTCTGTATTTCCCTCAGTATTTGGTGCTGCCCCTGTGAGGGTGTCATGTCAGAGTGGTTGGGGGCACTGAGCTTCCTGGGTCACACAAAGCAGCCCTCAAGTGAAAAAGCTGCAACCTTTCAGGGCAGATTGGCACTTAAATTCCGCAGTGGCAAGTCTTGGAGCCTCAGCTCTCACAGCCACCTAGTCTGATGGCTCGGCTGGCAGTGACCTACAGTCTCATCAAAAATGTCCTGCGCAGCTACCACAGTAAACCAAGACTGCTTTGTTGGTCCTGTGGAGCTGCTGGCACTTGCTGGAATCCAGTACAGGCGGCAGGAGTGCACACCCTAGTCCCTCAGGAAAAGAGGACTGGAAGAAAGGGACTGTTGGCTGGGTTTGTATGTTGTACTGATTTTGTAATGTGCTGCTCCATCTCACTCCTTCCTTTCTCCACACTGTGGAAGGACCTGCTGGTAAGCTCCCTAATACATGCCTTAGGGCATAAAAAACCACAGTGTGATCCTCGTGCCAGCTCATTTGGATGTGCGAGGTATCAGAGCTTGAGCTGCCTGCCGCTCTCATACCTGCTAACTAAATCCTGTGTAATGACTAGGTATTTGCCCATCCAGAGTGAGGGTAGCACTTCAGCTTTTAAACTGAGAGCCTGATTCTGACTGTGCAGTAGACTGACTACAGCAGTTGCTTTTGGTTTGCAGCAATGTAATTGTACATATTTTTCCCCATTTTGGATGAGGTATTTACAGTCATGCATAGACTGTCTGATTGTGTGAAGTCGATATGATTCTGTCTCTCAAAAGCAAATATGGAGGGAATAAGCAGTTGCACAAGCCAATATTTACCATTTGGGTACTGAATCATAGCAGACACTGCACAACACTCTGACATCCTCATCTTGCCCTGCAACAAGTCAGACCTGCCCCAGTGCCAGCATCTGCAGCACCAGCAATCTCTGGGAAGTTTGTGGCCCAGCTAAGCTGGGCTCTGCACCCAGCAGCATTAAACATTCTGCCAAGTTGTCCACATCAGCTCTTCCTAAATCTGATGGAAGGAAACCTAACTACCCCATCACTGGAAGGCCAGGCCATCACTTCAAGGCCAGGCTGGGGATGGGATACTGAGCAACCTGGTATAGTGGGAGGCATCCCTCCTGCAGGGGATTAGAACTAGACTATCTTTAAGGTCCTCTCCAACCCAGACAATTATTTATGATTCTGTGAAGCTGCTCAGTATCTTGGAAGGGAGATAGAAAAATACTTTTATTTTGTTGCTGCATTATTATTGTTTTGTGACATGATGCTCACTTGCCCTGGTTTAATAGCATTGCTCCAAAGCAGTGCCTTCCTGCTTTATTGTTTTCAAATTAATCTAGAGAGGGAAAGCAGGGTGGGCCATGCCCTGAGCTGGTTCAGCATTAAACATGTGGAAGGCTTGATGGAAAGCAACTTATCTGTTGAATTAACCATTTTTCAGCTTGATGTACCAAGCTGGTTTGCCTTGATTTTACTGGAGGTTTTCTGAAGGCCTGATAACAGCCAATAAGGCACTATTTACTTGAAAGTAGAGGATTATCACGTTTAGGAGGAAGATGTTATTTCTATTCTTTCTTGAATGTTTGAAATCTCTTTTTGCTATTATAAGCCTAAATGGTGTCTCTGCAACAGCCTGTAATGGCAGACAAGATTTCAAGGTTTCAGGTAAGTTTTCTTTTATATTTCCTGATGTGTTATGGATAATGTGAACAAAAAGCAACGTGTGTCCTTGGTGAGCTGGATGTGCCCACTGGGCCTTGCCCAGTGCAGGAAGTGACTGCTTTGAGTTGTTACCTGCATGGCTTTATCTCATCAGAAATAGCCACCAAAACAGATTAATATTAAGAATGAAGTGAACNACAAAGACAGCGGCCAGTACAATGCTGGAGGCACTTGCAGTCTGAGAGCTGTGACTCATATTACACTCGAGAGAGGTTTGTCTCCCCTCTTCTAATGAAAATCAGGTAGTAAGAGGATACTCGGCCTCTTGCACACCTAACAACTTTTCAGCCATGCCTAGTGGAATGTTTGCTGCCTTGCTTTTGGTATTTGGAAGATGTCACCTATGATGTTAAGTGAGAAGATGTTTTCCAAAGGAAGTTGTGCCTCTGCTCATGAACCTGATGCTCCAGATGTTCTCATCCAGCACAGCTGCCCCCACAAGAGCTCCAGGTCAGCAGGGACAAGCAGGAGATGGAAATTACATGAGGGCCAGGGAAAATGTTGTAAACAAGCCAGCATGGAGAAGCTGGAGAAGGTGAGAGGTGCCGAGTAACAAGCCAGGTGAAAAAGGCCTGGGGTCAGATCAGTGTGCTGAGATTTTCCAGGCACGAAGGAGAAATTAAGCCAAGCAATCAGGACAGTATCTCTGTGGGCAAATCACAAAGCCAGTACGTGTGGGCACAGGAAAGGGGATCTCTGCAGCACGGGGAAAAAATCCATCCCTGTGCCAGGGATGTGGTGGCTTCCCGGGGGTGGTGGATGAGGGAAGCTGTGTCTGCAATTGGGTGTCCCTCAGGAGATGAGGACACTTGCACACCCCAGGATGCTGAGACATCACCTTGACCAACTTTGCCTCCAGGGCTTGCTGCAGACAGGCAAGCACTATACAAGGTTTGGTGCAGAGCAGCCACACCACAGTGTTGGCTCACCTGAGGCCCCCTTGCTGGAGACCACACTGGTATTTTGTGGCACATGGCCCAGCACGATGGGCATATCCCCATTACTGAGGCAGAGGAGGCTGTTACAGCACCAGTGACTGGTGTTATCTGGCCATTTAGGGCTGCACAGAAATAATATCTTAAGGATTAAATGCTCTCCTATGGGATAGGGGACACTGTGAGCTTCCAGGGTGGCCAGAGTCTCATGGAACTGGCTCCACTCAGTGTAGGGGAGGGGAAGGGAAGAAAGGATGGCACAGATTTCTGTGATTTGTTCAGTCCATTTGCAAGTGATCCCGGGCAGGAACATGTTTCAAACCCCACTGAGGATTACAAAGGGTCCTACTGAGAAGCAGGAAATATGAGGAGGAAACAATAAAATGAGATACAGCTTGGAAAAATAGAAGGGAATACATGTGGGGAATAATATTTAGTAATAACTTCAGTGGGAGGAAAAGAGCGGAAAAGCAGAAGATCTGAAGGCAGAAGAGCTCCAGCAAGACCAAAAGTGAGCAGCAAATGAGATATTTGGCAAAGGAGGTGTTGAGGTCAATGTGCTGAGCTGAGACCTACTCCCTGGCCTGCTCCTCCTTGGGCATCGTGGGCCAAATGGGAGCACCAGCCCTGAATTGCACCAACCTCCACTGTCCCCTCTTGACCATGGCACAGCTGGTGGCAGCTGTACAGGAGCACACAAGCTTAGGGGTTCTGTCCCCTGATGTGCCAAGCTCGGAGGGGAGACATTCCAGGTCACTTCTCCACGTGTGTGCTGGGAGGGGATCCTGTCGGTGGCCGTGGTTTCCTGTTGTTCTCTGCATGGCTTAGAGGTTTGGGCACGGGATTGCCTACAGCCACCTCAGGGCACCGCTATGCCCGCGGCTCCCCTTGCAAGGACACCACCAGGGCAAACCAGCACCAGCTCTGCCTGTGTAGGTTTTGCTGGCTTTCCCCCACCCTAACCACTGCTTACTGGGCACACCAATTCCGGCACGGCACTAAAACAACTGCCAAGGGCAAAGAAACTCCACAGATAAAAATATAAGGAAAAGCTTTAACACGAACTGTTGGCCTCCCCTGCTGCGCAGTATTCATCACCTCAGCACATCTGCTCCAAGCCATGGCTGACCCCCTCCTCTCCTGCCAGCTTTCTGCTTCCAGCCATACTACCTACCTCAACTCCCCTAAACACCAGGAAGCTGTGGCATCCAGTTTCCTCTCCGTGCCCTTTTGGCTCCTCCAGCCCCTCGCCTGCCCACACAGTACAATCTGCATCACCAGCAGCAGCAGGAGGGAGGAAACACTGGGAAAGCAGAGTGGCCTCATCCCAGACTGAACTATGCCCCTGGCACAATGGGGCTTTGGTTTAGGTCTCACTTATGAGAATGGAGTTTGCTCTAGCAAGAAGAGTCCCCGTGCAGAGGACAGTAGGAACAGCATAGCCACTTCCTGAGTTATACACTCAAAATGCTCAGCTGATAACTGTGAATCCAACTGAAACCAAAATCCTCAAAAAATGCTATTTGCTGCAGAATAGTTGGCATTCTTTGAAAAGAAGGAGCTTGATAAGCCCCACTGTGTTGACAGCACCACTGTTCCCCAGCCACTCGAGAGGTGAGGGATCCCCATCTCAGCTGATGATCAGGTGCCATGTCTGTGGCCCATCTCTCCAAACACATCCCCTCAGAACATGCCTCACGGGAGCACGCTGTTCCAGTTGCTGGGTTTACTGTTATTCTTTAAAAACACAGCAAAAAGTTCAAACTTTCGGTTTTGCCAGTCTGGAGAGGTGGGCTGGTCATATGTTCTTTTGTAGACACAGGAAAGCAAAGCATTAAGTGAAAAAGAACCACCCTACGACAAAGCAAACAAAACTAAAGTCACACCATAAAGTATTTATTAAGAAACAAAGGGGGCTTTTTTTCTTCAGTTGTAAGAAACACTTTAAAGCAAGTGCTCTTCCAGAGATTTAAAAGCTATATCAAATGGTAACATTGGTTTTACATTATTGTACATGACATTTAAAAAACCACCACATTTCACAAAATTCTTTTTATTAGAACTTGGGTTTCTCTGTCTTCAGTCGTGAATTAATTTCTACAGACTTAAATTTAACTTAACTCTTTTTTTTATTTTTCTTTTTTTTTTTTAACAAGTAAACAATATACAGAGATTCACCTGAATTTCATAGGTCAGAGGGGGTGTCCTTGCCAGAGCCTGTGCAAGGCAAGCACTGGGGGGGAGCTGACTTGATTCACAGCTGGGCACTGTCAGGACCACAGGAGGAGCTGCTTGTCTGACCGTGCAGCCTTGGCCAGGGCCCCCCCAGGTCCAAGCCCCTCCTGCTCCTGGGGAAGCACAGGCAGCTGCCCCTGTGCCTGATGCCAGCTCAGTATGACCCCGCTGCAACGTGGGCAGGTAGAAACCTACACCCCCCACCCCGAGACCAGAGTGCAGGGGGTCCTTCAGAAGCCTGGCAGCACCCAGCTCTGGAGCACCCACTGCCCTGAAGATCCCCGAGCTGTGCAGCATCTGACACCTCCAGCAGCCAGGCGCTGCCTTCCCAAAGACACCCAGCCCAGCGGGAGAGGAAGCCAGGTCTCGCAAACCCATTTTTCTGTCCAGCTCCTGCACACTGGCCGGGTGATTGCAGCCAGGAACAACAGATCTGGGATAAACTACCTATTCATTTCCCCGTGTCAGTGGCCAAACCATAGCTGCCTGCTGCAGACTGCCTGTGTGTGGCGTGTTTATGAGCAAACCATTGGGTTTGGCAATGCGTCTGCACCTTCTTGTGTCACTTAAAAACAGACATACAAATCATAGCATCACAGTTATTGCTACATATTGATACAGTATCAGACAATAAGAAACCTTTTGTCACCAATGGTCTGGTTACAGTAATAGCTCGGGTTTTGCACTGGGCCTCGAGTGTTCTGTTTTGGCTGAGGAGCAAATGGATGGAAATGCAGAGACTACATTTTTTAGAAGACAAAACCAACCTTCGTTTGCTGCATTTGGGGTGTTATAATTAAAATGATCTGATTGTTTGTTGCCTCTTCAACCTGGAGAGGTGTTTTCCCTAGATGAAGCAAATCAGGAGGGAGCCAACAGCTGCAGTGTTAAGCGTCCCTCTTGTCGGCATCTCACCACCTCCATGACCCCTGTGACACCACAAGCACCTTTGTCCTTTGGTCGGGCTTTTTCCCTTATTTTTGAATACATCTGTGCCTCCCTAGTCCTCTGCCACAAGGGTAAAGAAGAAAAGAGGATGGATTTCAAGCCTCCATCAACCCATTCACATCCCAACTGGGTTTTGTGTAACACTCTCCCATGGGGTAGGGCAGGGGACTATGAATGGGCTCACAGCGGACAAGATAAAGTCAATTTTCCTACAGGCAGACTCCAATGCAAGCAGGCTTTGGGGCTGACACCTTTGTGGGCATTCACACGGGTTTCCTGTTTCACGGGAAGTGAGGTTAAATCAGGCATGTTTGGAATCAGAGTCTGACCCTTCTCTGCCAAGGCAGGTTCTGTTCAGACTGCCAGCTGTACCAAAAGCGTTGCTGAGTGTCACGAAGTGCAAGCACCTCATACCCTGGTTTTAGCAAAATGTTCACAAAGGTAAGGTCTCTGCAAACCACTACTGGGTCCTGATCTTGAGACAAAAGCAAATGAAGAAGGGTTTCAAGTGCACTGGAAAGAAGAGCAGAACAATTCACTCTTCCAATTCCTACATAATACAAGGAAAACTGGTCTTTGCAAGAGCAAGCCTCTGGTGGAATTTCACCCCAAAGCAGGTAAGAAGCCATGGGGGCTGGTATTGGCTCCCAGCACACAGGGATTGCACTGTTCGGCTCAGTTGTGATTGTCTGTAAAGCAATGGGAAATGTCATCGTGGAGCTGGGAGCGGAGAGGTTTCTGAAGTACTGCAGTCTCGTACAGTGTAAAAAAACTCTTTCTAGAATTAATTAGGCAAATACTTGTGACCATGTCATACCTGAAGGGCACTTAACGGCTCCAACATTTATCTCATGAGTACAGCGATCTGAAATACATATGCATTTCCAGCGTAATCCTTCGCTGCCATAAATCACATGCTGGAATGAGAGCGTATCTGGCAACGTTAATTCCAAGATATCATCCTTACAGTTCCTGGCAACAGACCCCGATGAAAATAAATGGTTTATAAACACTGTCTGACATGCATGAGCCTTTCAAAATTATTTACAAGTGGTGTTCTGGGAGCTTTGTTCCAAGGAAGTATTTTTCCTCCGTTCAGTTCAGATATTAAAATTGGCTGGGTGGGGATGGGGAGGGAAAGGTGTCAGCGCTACACAGTCACAGCTGGGTACATCTTCTGCTCGCTGTTGGTGTGTGGGTAGGGAGACTGGATCTGCCTGTAGCTGCTCTGCAGGCCATCCAGGAAGGGAGGCACCGGGGTCAGCGGCATCGAGTCGTGCTGCACGGCGTAGCCCACGTACTGTGGATGCAGGTACTGGCCCTGGTGCGGCACGATCTGCGTGGCCTGCTGGCAGTTCAGCACCGAGAAGTTCGTGGGCATGTTGACGTAGACATTATTCATGGTCCCCTCTGGCAAGCAGCAGTTGGTCTGGGATCTCGTCGGTGGAGCTCTGGCCCCCGAGTTGGCGCTGGAGCTGGAGCTGGCAGCCGTGCTCGACTGGCGGGAGGAGGAGCCCCGGGAGGTGCTGGCACTTGGGATCATGGGGATCGTCTCCATCAGGCGGGTCCCCACAGGGGCTCGGCTCTGCTGGGGCTCCTGCTTGGGCCGCAGGCATCTGCAGCAGCAAGCTGCCACCAGTGACCCCAGGATGATAAAGGCGACAAATACAGATCCCACGATGAGGAACGGCACATAGATGGGCACTGCAACAGCAAGGAAAACACTGTCACTGGGGGCCAAGGACAAACCTCAGCAGCTCCAGCAGAAGTCCCCCTCACCCAAGCAGAGCCCACCTCCTCCCAGCACAAGCCAACACAAGCAGAGCATTTTATACCAGAATGACGAAAAAGGCTGCTAAACCAAATGGCTTAAATCTCCCTCCTGTTGATGGTGGTCTAGTCCACAGTAATCATTGATCCGCATTTCATCAAATCGTGTCTCCAGTATGCCCTACTAGAACAATCGGGCCAGATACAATGGGGTTTTAACAGTGTCTTAGGGAGATAGTTTGGGACAGGATCCCTGCTGAGGGCTCAGGATCGTGGGGTAGTCAAACCCTGGTGCCACATGACATCCCTTTCCATCACCAGCCCACTCTGGCTGTCGTCAGCCTGCTGGGGCAGGGTGACAGCCAGGCAGTGACCTGACAGTAGTCCCAGGGGCTCTGACACCCCACAGCCCTGGGGACAAGTGTCTACCTGCTTTGCATTGCAGCCCTGGGTTTAGGGAGAAACCACAGAGCAGGCAGCTCAGAGACAGCACCATGCTCCAAAGGGGCAGCATTCATCCTTGTGAAGCTTAATGAGGGGACATCAGGGCAGGAGGACTGAGGGTGGGCAAGGGGTGGAAGCAGAAGGTATGGATGATGCTCATTGGTGGCATCAGGAGCCACCAAGGATGGTGAACGCCATCCTTGGAAGAATCAGGGCTGCAAGTACAGCTTTCACAGAATATACCTGAGTTGGAAAGGACCCACAAGAATCACTGAGTCCAACTCTGAAGTGAATGGCCCATACAGGTATCAAACCCACAATGGTGTTAGAAGCATCCTCTATCCAACTGAGTTAATCCATTCTGCAGTCCCAGGGAAAAAAGATTTTTTTTTTCTGCCTCAGTAAGAAATCTGCACAGATATATCCACAAATAACAAAGGGAAGGTGTCTCCCTTCAGTGTTAGTGAATGCTCCCACCAATATGCCTGGAGTTCATCATTTCCACCAAAACCTGGCAGCTCCAAGACTCAGGCAGGGCTTTGGATCCCTGCTTGACCCTGTCTGACCCTGCTAAGGCAGGCACTGCTAATGACCTGCAAGTTAATCAGTGCCAGCACAAGGCAATGGCTTCCAAAGCTGCAAAGCAATAAATTTAAAAAAAAAAAAAAGTTTAAAATAGAGCTATAAACAGAACAAACTTCAAATTTACTAAGCAAGAGGTTTTCTGNGCAAAAGGGGGGGGAGGGGGGAGGGTGTTATCTATCTGCTCAAGTCAGAATACTTCCTGGTACAGCTGATTACATGAAGCAAGTTATAACCAAAAGGCCACTTTTCTTCCATCACTTTAGTACTTTTAAACAAAAAGCTCTAAAACATCATCTCCACTTCTGTGCTTGGCGCTACAGCAGCTCCTGAGCAGGTGCACACACTTGCTCCACAATGTAATGTGCAAGCTTTCCAGGAGTAAATCTGTCCTAATTATAACATCACTTCAGGCTACTTCTCCCACACTCGACATGTGTGGATGGCAGCAAGAGTGCTGGGGAGCCACCGGGGCTTTTTTAAACAGCAGTAGAAAGACTTGAGTTTATCCTTGAAATTCAATCTTGTAAAACCAGTCATAAGTGGGGATATCAGAGCTGAAAGAACATACACAATTACAGTGGGGACCAGCCAGAGTCCCTTTGAAATATCCTGTTACTTTCTGATCTGCTCATACGGGTTGTCTCATTTTTCCGTGCCTTTTCAATGGGGAGCTCAACTATGGCCCGTTCAAAGTGGCGGCAGAGCTGCGCCAGGCCGAGACGGCCGGCCCGGGACTCGGGGGAGTGGTGTCACCTGCTCTGACAGAGACGTGGCTGGGATTTCCAGCAGGGAAGGGCGGGAAAGGCAGGCCCGCAGCTTGGGCACTTCTCCCGTGCAAGGGCGGCCGCCGGGCCCGGCCCGAGCCGGCTCCGTCCGTCCTGCCCCACGACTCGACGGAGGGGGAAACCGGCGGCAAGGGGAGAAGGGGCGGGCAAGAAGAT
>VWZN01021015.1:0-21521 GCA_013396955.1 Regulus satrapa | reverse complement strand
GGGACAGCGGAGACACGGCCCCGCGGTCCCGTCCGGCGCGGCTTCTGTCCGGGACACCGCCGGCTCCGCGGCCCGGGCCAGCATCCCTGCACGGCCCCCGCCCCACGGGGTGCGGCCAGCGCAGCCGAGGGGAGCCCCCTCCTCCCCCGGGCCCCTCCGGGTCCTGCAGCACCGGGACAAAAGCCCGCAGAGGAAAAAGGCTCTGCCAGGTGCTCCTTGTCCTCTCCAGAAAGCAGCAGCGGCGNAGGTGCTCCTTGTCCTCTCCGGAAAGCAGCAGCGGCGGCCAGCCTGACCCACGGGGGAGTGGCAGTGGGACACGGAGGGGCGGCAGGTCGGGACGGCTCGAGGGGGCAAAGCCCTGTCCAAGTCTTCCATGAAAAAATTAATTCTGATGACTTGAACTGTGCCATGTGGATTGAAAACCTGGCTGAGGGATCATAAACAAAGGGTAATTAGAAGCAGGGGGAGGTGTTTATGGGGTACTGCAGGGATCTAGGTTAGGGCTGCTCTCATTTAATACCCTCATTAATGACCTGGAAAGAGGGAGTAAACTACACATTAATGAATTTGGCAGATGATGCTATACTGGGAGGTGCTGTGAGCTCCAGCAAGCATAGAAAATTAACACAAAAAGGGCCTAGTGAGATTAGAAATATGGGCAGGGAGCGGCGAAAGGAGCCGTGCCTCGGACAGATGCGAGCGAGCGCGGCTGGGACGCGAAGGAGAGTCGGAGCGACAGCAGGACAGGGCTGAGCCGAGCCAAGCCAAGCCAGGAGCCAGAGCAACGCCCCCGAGAGCGGCCTGGGGCCAGGGGTCAGCAAGGGGGACGCTGTGCTCCAGGGCAGCAGGGACGGGGGAGGCCCAGGTGGGGCTGAGCGAGGGGGCCCTGAGCACGGACGGGCTGGCGGCAGTTCAGAGGGAAGCCACACAAGTGATCAAAGGCACGCGGAGACTGATTTCTGAAAGAAGATTAAAAGGCTTAAATATATATATTGCTTGGTTAAGAGCTGTCCACGGGGAGACAAACTAAGAGCCTTACAGATCTGGTTGGAGTAAATAGAGAGGGAGGGAAGGAATTATTTAATAGAGTACAAGGGGCATCACCAGAAGGGATGACAGGAAATGAAGAAATGGAGCATTTAGGTTGAATGTCACAGGGGAAAAAATCCCCTCTGCTGACAGCGAAAATTATGAGGCTGCGACGTGGTTCCCTGGAGGGAGAAAGTTCTGTGGCTTGAGATATTTAAAACCAGACAGGATCAGTCTGAATATAAAGATGCCTTGGATCAGCTAGTGGCAGGGGCTGGGCAGAGGAGCAAGAGCTGGGCAGGGATGCACCTCATTTCCCGGCTCTTTTTCCACTGAAATATTTCTTTATGGATCACACCTATAAACGACCTGCATTTTCTAATTTATTGCATATATGTATTTCTGCTGCTGTGAAGGAAATCACCGACACAATGGATGCTGTGCCGGTCACCTCATAGACAGACGGGGCTGAGAAGGCCCTGAAATCAGAGAAACTTCACCTCTGTATGGGTATGAAGGGGGATTAGAAATGGGTCAATGACTGCTATGAGGTTGCTGAGTGTAGAACCTGAACGGTGTGACGTGCCCTGGAGCGCGGGAGGTTTGGCTTCTGTAGAACAAATCATCTCATCTCTCAGTGCTTTTCTGCAGGATGCTTTCCAGTTGACCAAGGAGGAGCTGCACAGCTGGCCAGCTGCACATCACCTGTAACCTTGGTTAACACTCCATCTGTTCACCTCCAGCTAATGCTCCGTTTGTCAGAGCCTGTGACGGGATCCCTTTGGAACAAAACAAGCATCGATTGCAGCCCCACCTCTTCCCCATCTCCTGCCTCACTGGAGGTCTGTGCGTGCTGTCAGCAAAATGGATTAATAGTCCTATTATCAGTTCAGATGGATGGCCAGGGTAAGGAGAAAACATCGCATCCCAGAGAACTCAAGTAGGCACATTAATAAAGATGCCACACGTTGGCTCTGAAATCTAAAAGCTCCGCTCTGCTCCTTGCAACACAATTAGCTTATCCAAAGCCCAGCACTCCTGTTGCATTGCACCTGACGATGCCCTTAGGTGGCTGCGAGGGAGGGAGGGAGGGGGCTGTGACACGGTGGTCCCCATGTTCCCCTTGGCCAAACGCCCTGCAGGAGCTGGCCCTGCAAGCCCGTGTTGTAGCAGCACCTCATGCTGCTGCTGGGGAGCTGAGCCATCCCCTTGGAGCATCAGGGGCCGCAGGAGGAGGCTGGGGGGCAGGATGGCAGCAGGACCTGTCCCTCACCCACCTCATTGCTGGCTCTGGGCGGCACCGAACAGAGACCCCGACCTGCCCACCCTGTAGAATAAGGAGAGCTTTGAATTACAAGCATGTGGTGCAGCTTGCAGCCCTTTGTTTGAGCCCTGATGTGATGACTCCTCTCCAGCCCAGCACTTAGAGCTGCCTCTCTCATCCCTGTCAGAAAGTAAATCTCAGCATCTGAAAGATGTCTGTTTAAACCTACGGTATCAGCGGGCTGGCAAGCCCAGGGGTTTTATTAAACGTTCCTTGTGCAGGGATGAGGGGAAAGGACAAGCAGGGGATCGGCCCTTGCTCGCAGTGTCTGCTGCCAGACATCCTGCTCACGTCCCTGCCTCTCCTGGGCTGGGGTTCAGTGCCTGCTCTGCATCCCTCCCTGGCCAGGGCTCCCCGGGTCCAGCCCGGAGGGACCCCCCTCATCCCCTGCTGGAGCCAGGGGCAGCAAAGCCACTCCCCAGGAGCCCAGATCTCTGCAGAACATGCACTAAATCGCTTGGAAACTTGAAATTTGTTTTAAACATCAAAGAGGAACTTTATCTTTTTAATTTTTCAGAACCTTTCTTTTAATTTCGCAGTTCTGAAGCATTGCTTTTCCCCTTTCCAGCACCTTTTTCTTTTAGCTACCAGGTAAAGTAAAATAAATGATGTAGGCTTATTTTTTCCTTTCTTTGCTTATCCAGTTCTGCACAACTTGAAAGCTTTTCAAAGTATCTGGTGTCAGGAATTACAGTTTAGGTTTGTGGTTTTTCTTCCCCTAGAAATGTTTCTAATATCACAGTGAAGTAGAAAAAGAAAAAACCTGTAGCATGGAAAAAGGAAATGAAGAAATAGGAAAACTCAGAGCAAAATCCTTAGACCATTCAGCCATGAAACATCTACTGTGTGATGAGAAAGGGAAGCCTGAAAAGGAGAAAAATNGGTGGGTGTTTGGAAAATAAGACAAAGTATCCAGCTTAGATTTAAACACCCTTTTTTTCCCCCACCTTTAATCTCGCAGGAATTCAGTGCCCTTTCTCAAGAGGGTTTGGAGTAAGGAGATCCTGGCCAGCTCTGCCCATCAACCCTCTGAGAGCCAAACTTTATCGAGCATCTGCAGAACTTGCAGACATCTGTCTGAGTAACTCTGTTAGCAGCTTGCACATAATGCAGATAAGGGAGCGCTGCTGTAAAATATCGAGTCTTTAGACTATAAAAAACTGTCTTTCTAAGCTGAAATCTAACTTTATTTGTACTCCTGCAATTCCACCCCAGTCAGCAGGGTTTCCTGGCTGTTAGCAAGGGCAGCGTCTGGCACACTCCTTCCACTGAAGAGGTTAAGGTGCCAAAGAGGACAACATCACTCCGAGGAATTCGATAAACTCCGATCACTCAATAGTTTAATTCACTTTTACTGACGCAGCATCTTTTATCAAAGATTACATAATGCTGAATAATCATGAAGCACATAATGCAGAGCCAGACAGGCAGTCATAATCAGATTTAAAGCCTATATTAAAAAAGTGACAGGTGCAGGGCTAATTCTCTGCTCCAACACTGGTGTCGATCCAGAGGAAGCCCGCTGGACCCACTCCCAATTTACACAGCCTGCCTGGCAGCAAAACGCAGGGAAAGGGGAGAAATAATCGCATGGGGATGGAGAAATAATCTTTGGTTTCTGAACGTGCCCGAGGAACCAGGCAGGCACATCCTGTGTGAACAAAAGCAGCCCAGGGCACAGCGAGGAGCCGGGAGCTGCCTCTCAGCAGCCGGCACGGGGCAAGAGCAAGGCAAGGGCAGCCAGCATCACAGAACGGACTGGCTTGGAAGGGACCTGGAGCATCCTCTCGTTCCAAACCTCCCCACAGCCAGGGACACCTTCCACTAGCCCAGTTTGCTCCAAGCCTTGTTCAGGCTGTCCTTGAGCCCTCACAGAGATGGGGTATCCATGGCTCCTCTGGGCGATCTGTGCCACGGCCTCCCCATTCTCACAGGGAAGAGTTTCTTTCTAATGTCTGACCTTCATCTCTCCTCTGTCAGTGTGAAGCCATTTCCTCTTGCTCTGTCATTCCACGTCCTTGTTTAAAGCCCTCTCCAGCTCTCCTGCAGCCCCTTTAGGTACTGCAAGGGGCTCTAAGGTCTCCCTGGACCTGAGACATGAAGCCAAAAATGCTGCTTGATTCAGGGCGCTGCAATAAGTGATACAGCTTTTCTCCCCACCTCACTGGGCTGTGTCCCGCTGGCTGCTGCAGGATCACACCAAAAAAAAAAGAGCAGCTGGCTTGATTTAATCCTGTATCTTGCAAGAAAAGATGACCTGAAGGTCTGAAGAGGGCTGCTGATCACCCCCTGAGTGGCTCCCCACAGTGCAGTAGCTCACCTGCACCTGGCAGCCTGTGGGGAGACACATATTCCAGCCATGCTGGCTAAATATTTCCCATGCAATCAATTCCAGGGTATAAAACCATCAAACAGGATAACCTTGTGATCAAATGGCCAACAGAGAAAAGTGCTTAATATTGCCCACTCCAGATAATGAGCCGTATTTCCAGCTCGGCCCCGAACACACATCACCGTGCGCTAAATGCCCCGCGATTGCCTGCACAACAAGTTAAGCAAAGATTAAAAGCGAGGAGGAGAGAGGAGGGCGGGTAGAAAGTGACGCCCGAGGAGACTGGGACTGTGTCGTTGGCAGGTGCAGGAGCCAGGAGCGGCTCGGTGCTGGAGCTGCCCTGGCCGGGGCTTGGCTCCCTGCCCGCGGTCAGACCCTGCTCGCTGTCCCCACGCAGGTGAGGGACAGACGGCCCCGGGCTCTCCAGGGCAGCCGTGCCACGGATGAGCTGAGAGGCAGCCAGGCCTCTCTCTGCAGGAGACCCGCCTGCTGGTGAAGGTTATCCCGGGTGATGGGACAATCTCTGCTTTCTCCACCTGCTTACAAGCAGCACATCTTAATTCAGGCTCCGGGTCCCCGCATGGACAAACAGATTGTGAAGGTCGGGGAATAAAGACACCTGGGGAAAGACAGTGATTTAGTGAAACAGAGCACTGCAGTGTCTCGAGTGTGAAAGGCTCCACAGATAACACAGATAACACACAGAGCTCAGCCAGCTCTGCACAGCCGCTCCAGCAACACCCATCCCATCTTTCAAAACACGAACAGAGCTACATCACTCCTTCTGCATTTCTCTTCCTACCTTTCTCCCCCTTTATTCCCGCATGCTGACCCCATGCAAGGGGTCAGAGACTCTGCAATTCTTCCATCTTCCAGCACAAAGTAGGCACCTGGCACTGGCGGAATGCTGACAGCTCCCAAACATTCATCTGCCTTTACCCCTGAGCCACAAGCCTCCCGCCAAGAGGCAGACACATTTCTGGGAGACGCAGCCTCCTGCTGCAGCCCTGAGCGGCAGCTGGGGGATCCGGGCAGCGTTCCTCAGCTGGTGCAATTTGTCCTGGCTCCAGAGCTGCTGCCCATGGAGATCCAGCAGCAGCCGCGGGGCTGAGACCGGGCTCCAGCTCCGTCCCACCAAGGTGCCCACGTCAGGGAATCTGGCTCGGGTTCCTCACTGGTTTTGACTTTGGCGTTTCAAGGCTTCCTGCCCACATCCCACGCCCAACAATTGGCAGCCCAGGCACCAGTCCCAGTGCACCTCCCTCCTCCCTGGCATCCCCTGCCACTTCTGCAACTGCAGACGCAGGGAAACTGCAGAACGCTCCCATCAAAGCCCCAGCTCTCCTCCAGCATCGCCACGGGGGTCATTTTCACCTGTCGAACTGAGATTCACACGTTATGGCTCCCCACCTGCACTGTCTGCAGTGAGCCTGATGTTCCTGCACCGCAGCACAGCCGGGTGAGCAGTGCTGTTTGAGCTCAGTGTGTCAGGGAAAGTGATTTGTCACATAACATTACCTGGGAGAGAAGGCAGAAAAAGCTAGAAAAATGCCTAACAATCGCTGTAATTATGTCCTCTTGAAATGGCTACACGATGTCAGACAAGGGCTGGCATATCTTATCACAACTGAACCTGGGTGGATGCTGATCCAAGCCAGTGATTAATAGCCTGCAAGGATTTGTTTTGGCATGGTGGGAAAAATGAGTACAGTGTCTCAAAAAGATGCCAGATGGATGGCCTGGAGCAGAGCCCCCCAGCCAGCCAGCAGCACGCTGCAGAGCAAGGGCTTGCTCCTTGTTTGTGGGGTAACAGCATCCTGGCAGGAAGCAGCTCCTGCTGCTGTCCCGGCGCTCCTCGAGCTGTTCCCAGCGCCTGGCAGAGCAGGTGAGTGCTGGATGCAAAGGGCAGCGTGCGGGCAGGGCTGCTGGTTCTCTCCCCCTGCAGCACAGGCGTGTGCAGGCAGCCCTGTCACCATCCCCGCACCAGCTGCACCTCCCCAACAGCTTCCTGGGCCCCCTTTCCAACAGGACTGCCGCCACCAAGCCTTTCTTCTGCAGCCCAGGCTGGTCTCCCCCTCCCCAGCCTGAACCATTTGCTCCGGGATGATGAGACATCCCCTCGTGGGCACCCAAAGCAGCAGCTGCTGCTCCAGCAGGGAAAAGCACAAAGCACTGTCCTCAAGAAGCCACACCTGTCCTGGAGCAGGGCTACAGAGTGCCCAGCCTGGCCAGGATCTGCCTTCTCCCAGAACCCTGGGCAACACGCACCCTGTCCTTCAGGGGAGGACTGCTAGGGAGCCGGCAGCAGAACCCGTCCAGCATGGCACATCACTCATCCCTTCGGAAAGGAAGGGGCAGATCCTGGCTGCCCGTGCCATCAGGTACCAATCTCTCAGTGTCTGCTGATGCCAACATATCCTGATTGTGAGGCTCAGGATAAAAGTGAGCCCAGCTGGGCCCTGAGATATATTGTTTGGATCAGGCTGAGAATCACTTATGCAGTGTTTTATTAACCATAATGGATAGCCGTGCCTGGTAAAATGAGTAATAATCTTGTTTAAGGGCTCACTCCTGAATCACACAGTGTTGTTGCCAATGCTGCAAAGTTTCCTTACTGCTCTGCAGGCCAAATTCTGTCCTGGAGCAAGCGATACCCTGAGCAGAAGACCACAAATCAGACAGAAACAGCTTTCTGCCCTTTTTTGTAAGAAATAGAGATAATGTGACAGGTAGCATCTTCCATCTCTCCCAGTCCCTCTGATTTTCACACTTCATCTCATCTCAGTCCATCAGCAGTGCTATCTTACCAGCACTTACCCAGCCTGCTGCTCCACATCCAGCTTGGGTGTTTCCCGGGGACAGAGCTCTGCCTGGGGTAAATGGTTGGTGGCTAATGGAAAGAAATAGAGGAAAAAGTAATTTACATCAGCTAAGCATTCTGTACAGTGTTATTTTGTGATCATCTATCATTTTGATCTATTAACAGTAAAAGGTGCATCAGTTCCCTGGGTTCCTCTTGTTTACAGGTGATGTAAACAAGACCAAGAGACCGCTCTGTTGTTTGAGGGAGATTTTGTGTTTCTGCAGACATGAGTCACCCCTGAACGGAGGGTGGCACCCACCGGATGGAGGAGCTGCCTTTAGAGCAAGACCTGCTCCAGCAGGTGAGCGGGAGTGCCACATGGAGCCAGCAGACATCAGCACCATCCCCCCAGCTCTGGGGAAGGAGCAGCGGGAGCAGCTCCCGGGGACAGACACCAGGCACTGGGCAGAGCTGGGACCAGAGAGCCAGGCTTGGCACCAAGGGCGGCACTGCGGGACCCAGAGAGAGCCGTTGTCTGGAGCCCTCCCTCTGCATCCTCCTGACGCTTCTCTTCCCCGGGCAGGTAGTGATGAGACATGAGGAAACGGTTCTAAACTGCGAGGAAGGATTTAGATTAGATGGGTAAGGAAGAATTTCTTTACTCAGAGGGTGGGGAGGTCTGGCACAGGCTGTCCCATTCCTGGAAGTGCCCAAGACCTGGATGGAAGTGGCTGTGGGCAGCACTATGCAGTGGAAGGGACGTCCCTCCTGTCCAAAGGTTGGAATGACCCAGCCCAAGCCTTTCTGTGATTCCCTGGTTCTCCACACAGCGTCCAGGACCTTCCTGCAGCCAAGCCGAGACTGTCACCCAGGGCACCGAGCTCTCCTGCAGGAACAAATAACCTTTAAAGTTTAGGGCAGGCACTGTGTTCAAAGGGAAAAGCAGCAATTACAGCCCGGGCCCTGCGTCAGAGTTACGTGATTCACTACTGGAAACACGCCCTTCATGGCGGGGCTGAGGCAAACCCCACCTGCCATCGTTATTTTCTTTAATTAGCGAGCTAAGCAGCGTCGGCGCTGCGGAGCCAGGGGTGGTCCCAGTGGGGACAGCCGCCAGCTGGACAGCCCCACGGCCCCTCTGTGGGGCTCAGCTGTGCCACCCATCCGTCTGTCCATCGGGGAAGGCCTGAGCCACCACCAAGAGCGCGTTTCCAGCCCTGAAGAACGCAAGAAGGGCTCGCTGGAATTCCGCCTGCCTCTGCAAGGCAGCCGGGGTCCCAGCCCTGCACAGCCGGGCGCCGGGACCGACCGCACGCAGCCGGCAACAGCGCGGCCCGGCCTCCTGCAAACCGCAAACCCAAGCCAAGAAATGCCAGTTAGGTCTTTTGCAGCGCACACTGATGCCACGGGGACCGTGCTCTTTAGTGAGAGCTGGTTGCCCACCCCTCGGGGAGCCTCCTTGAAGCTCTGTTCTCTCCCAAGCCCTTTCCTGGCTGCTGCCGAGGCCAGCAGCGCAGGCAGCTGGCTGTCCCCTGCTGTTCTCCTCCAGGGGATGATCCTGCCCACCCCTGGAAGTGGAACAGTGACCCTGGGATTTTGAATAAGACCCCTATCTCCCGAAATCACAGCCACCACCAGTGGCTCTGCCCAGCGGGTTCTGGCTGCTCCTGTCATTCCAGCACTGGGATTTTCACGGCTTTGGGCTCTGCAGAACCTGAGCTGGAATGGACAGAGCTGGTTTAGGTATTCAGCAAATTTGCAGCAAACAGCTTATTGGAAACATTTAGCCCTCTTTCTGTTCATTAACAAAATTCAAACAGACTTTGATTTTCTTCATATTTGCTCATTATTTGCCATGGCCCCGGGATGCTGTAATGGGGATGTTCCGGAGCGGGGACAGCCTGCCCGTTGTTCCAGGCAGGCAGCAGCCCCAGCACGTCCCTGCTGCAGCCCCGACACGCTCTGCAGGACGGGAGCCTGGCAGGGATTCAGGCTCCTACCGCCGCCCCCAGCACTCCCCTTCCGCAGGCTCTGCCGCGAGCAGACTTTGCTCCAGACGCAGCAGCGCTCGCTGAGAGCAATTTAAAAGGGTTTGCAAACACCAGCACGGTTCTTATTGAAACAAATATCCCCCAATCTGCGTCACAATCCGAGAGCCCCGGCTCTGGGAAAGATCACGTCTCCCGGCTGGTCTGGCCACGGTGCCATGGCAGCAGCCTTGGAGCATCCCGGCCACAGGCAGCTCCTGCCAGCCCTGCCCACGCCGCAGAGCGAGGAGACGCCCCAGGGGCAAAGCTCTCCCTGCAGTGGGGGCCCCCATGCCCAGGTAGAAGGTCAAGCACACGTTCTCCACCCCCACAGCAATTCCTGCGTGGATCACAAAGCTGCACGGCCGAGAGGCAGAGCAGGGCCTCGGGATGCCTCCTTCCCCTGCTGCTTCAGCCGGCTCTGAGCTGGCCCGGGGGGTCTGAGGTGGCCCTGGCTGGTGGGATCAGAAGAGACAACTGGGGGGGTGAGGCACAAACCCCTCGCTTGTCCCGGCCTTGGTGCCAAACTGCAGAAGGTCTCAGCAGGCTCGGCAGAGCCGCCCCGGCTGTGGGACCAGCAGCCACCACAGGCTGCTCCAAACAAGGAGCCGACACCAGCAGCAGAAGGGTTTTGTGTGAATGCTCCCAACCGCTGCCAAAACTCCTGCAGGCTGAGTATTCCAGACCTGCTGCGACACTCGGGTTACTCCACGTACATTGCACAATCCCAGTTTATTTTGGGAATTACATGGTGATGGATAGCTCGATGTAAGGAAAGGCCATTATACGCTATAAAAAGCTGCACAGTCTTCCTGACTGCTCCGTGCTCTGTGACAAACCATCTGCTTCTCCTGCACCTCCCTTTGTTTATCCTGCTCAGCTCAGCTGAAATTAAAATTGACAAAAGCAATTTCTCCCGATCAAGTTGGAAAGATAAGGAGAGAGGCTGCTGCACACAGTGCCATAGAAACCCTGGGCTGCTCCAGCACTTCTTCCTCCTCCCTGTGCCCCAGCTCGGCCTCTGGAGGGAAGTGCCCAGCTGCAGGGGAAGATCCCCCTGCTCCCGCCGAAGGAGAAACACAGATGGATTTAGCCATGGGAGATCAATCTCACAAACGCAGCGCTGAGAAGGAGTTTTGTTTTATTCCTGTTCCCATCCCCTCCCCTTGGATTCAGAAGTACAAAGTGGCCCCTTTGATTCGAAAAGCACATCTGGATGAATTTGGAATTATTTCCCGTTCGAGGGAAAGGAAAGGGAAAGGCAACATATTTTCTTGGAGAATATTTCTGGGGCATTTGAGAACCTTCTGGGTTATATTTACACTGCTAAAGCACTTTTCAGATCAAAGCACTCTGAAAAATACGGGTCCAGGCTGCAGACAGAGCTGTAGCTCAGCCCTGGCACCAAGCCCCCAGGATTCAGTCCACAGCCTCTGACAATCCACCTGGCAGGGGGGTTCAAAGCTGTAGGATGGCAGAGAGCCCCTCATCACCTGCTGGCACCTCTCCTCAAAGGGCTGGGGTTCAACAGTCCCCCCTTCCGCCCGGCAGGGTCATCTCCTGAATTCTATTTGCATCCCACAGCGCTGCTCTGCTCAGGCAGAGCCAGGAGCCCGAGGCAGGGAGTGCAGCTCTTGAAAGAAGAGGGACCTTCATATTTCTACATCCAATTTCTTTAGACATGTTAATAGCACGAGGCCTTATTTCTCTGAGATGCAGGAGCAGCTGCTCAAGTCTCCACTGAATTAAGCTAAGGGCAAGTTTTACGTTTTGAAGAGAGATTTTTTTGGGGCTGGTATTTTTCTTTCAAACCTGAGAGCAAAGAAAGACATCACAAAAACATCAAGCTGCAAGACATGCCATTTTCCCTGTGCTGGTATAACTCAGGAACCGCTGAGCAAAACGGCAGTCCGTGTTCCTGACAAATTCCCCAGTGGGCTGAGTAAAGGCTGGAGAAATTCCACCCCAGAAGGTAATTACTTTCACGTTTTTTGGTTTGTTTTTTTTTTCCTTCCTGAAGTTATTAGAGTCACAGGAAGGCCTTGCCACAGAAGCATCCTGGAACACAGGAGCAGCAGCCCCGAGTGTGCTGGAGCTCGCTGCATGGGCTGCACGTACCAACCTTTGTAGCAGCAAAGTAAGGGGACCATCAGACACCACAACCCTTCCACTCACTCAGTGTGGGGGTGGAAACCTCCAGAGCCAAAGGGGAGGCCAAGGAGCACGCCTAGGTGGGCTCAGGGATCTCACGGACACAGACTGCCCCTTTTGCAGGCATCCGTGGCTCCATGGGCACCTTTCCCAGGAAGGAAAGGCTCCCTCAGCCCAGGTGAAATGGGAGCAGGGGCCTTGGGTCCCAGCCAGCTCTTAACCTCCCTCTGTTGTGCTGCAGCTCCGTGGGAAGGGCCTCACGGCTCTCGGTCGTGCAGCCAGAGCTGCTGACACTCAGTGCCAACAGTTAATCAAGATTCATCAACTGCTTTGATTGCATTACACATCAAGGGGCAGATAATGCCGATAAACCCCTCTGCAGCGAGGCCAGAGCGCAGCGACCATGCCAGCAAATCAATGGAGCCCTTCTGGATTTGCATAGGATGCATTACCTGAGGATCTGGATCTGCTCCTGGGTTTGTCCAGGATAAGCAAGATTAGATCTGGATCAATCCCAGGCTTACTGGGGCTAAGCAAGATTAGACCACAATCAGCCTACGTATTGATCACATAATTTGTCACTACTCTGCTTGGGAAAAGCAAGAGGGCAGAGGCTGCCCTGGCACGAGGGGGTGGCAGTGCCAGCCCGGCTGCCCTTGCTCTGTTCACCACAAACACCCCTCACTCAGCACTGCTGCTGTTTCTGTGATAAGGCACTTCCAATCCAGCAGCGCGCTCCTCCCCGCTTTTAAAAGGAAACAGGTTTACCCCGCCACGTAGATTTTGCATTAAAGCAGCATTTTAAGAGTTGGAGTCAGGATTCACCTGGCTCCTCATTTATCTCAGGAGTCTGTGCCAAGCAGCAGCCCAGCAGGGCCCACGGGATGGCACGGGAGAGGAGCAGGGGAGGGCAGGCTGGGGAGAAGGCAGCGGGCACACAGAGGGAATGGGGAATGAGCCACAGCTTGACAGCATCCACTGCTGCCACCAGCCAGTGCCAGGTCACCTTTTGGAGCCTGGGAAAGGGGCACGGCTTCATCCAGACCTTGCTAAGCTCCCCGGGATTTTAAGGGGTTTGATGATTATAATAAATGGTTGGGGGTTGGGGGTATTTTTGGTTTCTTGGTTTGGGGTTTTTTTTTCATCAGCTGCTTTTTATGCATCCCTGACTGTAGGAGTTAGAAGGAATCAGAGACTTTCAAACCTTCTGGCAGCTCTGGGGCCCACTGCAAGCAGGGAAGAGAGGGAAGAGCTCTCCTGGCCTCTGAAGTCTGCTTCTCCTCAGGGAGTGGTGGGAAGTTATTTCTGCAATATTGCAGCTGGATCAACCCAGGAGGAGATGACACGAGATTAATGAAATAATCGTGCTCTGTGGGCTGAGCAGGGAGCAGGGCAGGATATTGCCCTGGCAATGCTCCTGGCAGCAAGCTGAGCACCAGGCAGGCAAACCACAGGCACAAACCTTCAGCCTCCAGCAGCAAGAGCTGCTTCTGCCGGCAGCTTTCCTCTGCCTTGGTCCCTGCTGTGCGAGGGAGGGTCACTCCCAGGTGCAGACACAGGTTAATCTGATCGGGAGCGCTCAACCCAGCGTGATGAGCCCAGTGCTCAATAAAAATAAATAGATAAAACCCAGTGGGTTTGTATCTACCCAAGCAAACACCTCCTGAGGTGTGCCTGTCCTGTTCTCCCTGACTGAGCTACTGAAAGCGTCACCTGCTAAAGAAAAGCGTTTTTGTGAGTGTGGCAAGGGATCACTGGGTCGCACCGCTGCCAGGGAGACCCTGCTGGGCCTCCTCGCAGCCCCCTCTGCCCCCACTTTCCTTTTCCACACCAGGGTCTTGCTTTGTCGTGTGCTGGGAGTCCCTGGAGGCTTCAGCCACATCTGCAGATGCCAGTTCCTGCAAACAACCCCCGTGCAGGTTTTTCCCCCTGCTTATCCCAGTAAATATGTTTCAGTTAATCCAATTTGCTCTTGCACTGAGTCGCATCGAACACAGTGGCTGCCAAACAAACACTCAAGGTACAAAAAGGCAGCTCCAGCCCCTAGCTCATGGTTTGGGAGAGGAGGCTCCGTGTGGGCATCACCCGTTGGGAGGGTAAACCATTCCCCTGGGCCCCGAGACACGGCTGGGGTGCACCAGTGACCAGCAGCAAACACCACGGGGGCAAAGGACTAAATCACATTTGTACACCCTCCTCCACCGTGTTTCTCTGCATTATTTATGAGAAAACATGTTCTCTTCCAGTCTTTATTCTTTCCCTTTTGTACTCGACTCCTGCTGCGGGCGAGTGAATGAAATCAAACGCTCCAAGCCCAGGTTTCATGAAGCCTCTCTGATCACACTCTGGGTCTAGTGCAGGTCCAGAAAGCCAGCCCAGGTTTCATGAAGCCTCTCTGATCACACTCTGGGTCTAGTGCAGGTCCAGAAAGCCAGCCCAGCTCCTGCAGCAGCCAGAGCCGGCTCCAGGCTCGGACAGACCCGGGCTGGGCAGAGCCAACGAGAAGCCCCGAGCCCACCTGGAGCTCTGAGGTGCAGATCCGGGTGGAAGGAGCCGTGCCCGGGAGCAGACAGACACACGGACAGCTGTCACTGACTCTGCCTGGGACCATCACAGCACAGAGCACCAGCCCAGGCTCCCCAGGGCAGGCGGTGCTGGGGCCAAGGCAGGCACCGCACGCCAGCACAGCCCAGCCCTCACCTGAGCTGGGGCTGGAGAGGCTGAGAGCCACCGGAGCAGGCTGTGCTGATAGCCCCCAGGGAGCCCACAAACCCCCAGAGCTTCAGCCTGGCAGGGCCAGCAGTTCCCCAGAGATTTCACCCTCCTCAGCAGGCAGGAGCGGGCTGGGGGCAGAGGGGCAGCTCCACACAGCCAGTCCAGCCAGGGAGGGGGCTCAGAGCCCCGAGGGCACCCGCAAGGGCATGAGCTTAGAGCAGGCACCAGCATCTCCATGGATAACCCACCCCTGCAGGGCAAAATTCATTATTTAAAAAATTAATCTATTTACAGAGTTGGAGCTGAGCTAGCTTTAGGTGCTGTTTAAGCTGCTTTCCCTGTGCCTCATGTTCAGGGATTCAATCAGATGGGGGAGCAGGGGCAGAGGTACAAGCATCTCTGGGTGCCTGACACCTGCACACCCAGAGCAGGGGCTGAACCTCCCTCTGCATCCTCCATCCTGCGCACCTAAAGCACATCCCCACCTCAGGGGAGCAGCAAAGGAGCCCCAAAAGCTTTAGGATGCAGCATTGCAGGGTCAGACCCCACCTGAGGTGCTCCAGCCCAGCAGGACCCTCCAGCAGAGATCCTTCATGCTTTGGAAAAAAAGCTTAGCGAGGAGGATTTCTCCTCTCTGTCATTAACCTGACATAATGTCTTTCCTGCTGGCAGCTTTCAGGCTCAGCAGGTTTGTTATAAAATTCATTATCAGATATTGCAATCACAGTCACCTTTATTGGGCTCTGCATTTACAATAATTAGGCCAATAAACACTGATTTATAAAAATGACAAACAGGAACTCCCAGTAAGCAAGAAAAATGTGCTTTCTTTAGCGAGCACTTTCTCACAGGATGAAAAAAAATTGTACAAAGGTAGAAACCAATCACTGTGGGTGACAGCAAAGTAAAGCAGATTCTCCTGGGAGTTCCCACATCCCTGCCAAGACATCCCCAGGGGCAGACCCAGGGTGCCAGTGCCAGGGTCCCTTCCCAAGGGCTGCAGAGCCAGGGAGCAGGGAAGATGCTGGAGGTGCAATGGGAAGAGAAGAGAACGGCAGCTGGCACAGAGAGGGAAAGAGCAAGGAGGAGGCAGCAGGAACCAGGAGGGAGAGTGGGAACAAAGCAACGGCAGGGAGGAAAATCCAACAGAAGGGGAGCACCTTGCAGGGAGGGAGGGGAAAAAAAGGACCTGCCAGGTATAGCAAGGGGAAAGCAGAGCAGTAGAAGAGAAAGCACGTGAGATGGAGCTTCAAGCCTTAATGTCAGGGGGAAAACGAGAGAAGAGAGAGGGAGGTGTTATCTGAGAGAGGGCACTGCAGATGCTCTCGGCGTTCCCAGGCTGCTCCAAAGGCACAGGACTGTCTCAGGTCTGGGAGGCAGAGCCAGGCTGGGACAGCGAGCTGAGCCCCAGAGCACGTCCCCTCTGCACGGCTGAGGTGGGAAGAAAGCAGAGCAGGAGGAGGAGGAGAGCATCCCCTGCCATCCCTGGGCACACAGCCCGGCCTGGAGTCACTGCCCGACAGCAGCAGGGCTGGTCAGTGCCCACCTCGCTGCCCTGACCACTGCTCCCCCCTCTCCTGCCTGCGCCAGAGCCTCCTCCCACCTCTCTTTCCTACCTTTTGTGTCTGTGTCTCCTCTCGATCCTCAAGATCCTCGGCAGCCCCACTGTGCCAGCCCAGGGCACACCCCAAATCCCCTCTACACCCTGCCAGGCAGCTGAGCTGCTTTGGCTCCAACCACCTTGGCTCATGAGGAACACCTGGTGCCCCAGGAAGAAGCGTGGCTGTCAGGAGTGCCCCCCATCTGGGCACCCCCAGGGCCCCCCAGCTGCCAGGGAGCATCCAGAGGGGAGCCAGCATCGGCTGATGAACCCCAAAACTCAGGGGGTTACAGAGCCTTCCTTCACTTTGTTCTGTTTGAGGCAGACGTGGGCAATCATGCCGACTTGGGTTCGTTTCATTTATTTTATTGATTTTTAAAATAGCTGCTTTTTTTCCAAAAGGGCCCTGGGGCTGTGAACAGCTTGACTGTTACATGTGAGAGCTGGGAAAGAGGCAGCAGCAGAGCTGGAGGTGCAGGGAAATAGGTGAGGCTGCACGGAGGCTTCACAGAGAAAGAACCAGGCAAAGCCCCACCTCCCGAGCCTCAGAATCTCCCCAGGAGCCTCGGTGCACCCGGGGGACCTGGGGAATTCATCCTCCCATCACTGGGCTGCAGCTGCCAGTGGTCTCAAAGGATGAGGGGAAAATGTTGTTTGCGTCATCACCGGGCGATTAATGATAAAAGCCATCAATGGGGGATTTAATGACAATCAAAGAAAAATTAACTGTGTTGAAATTCTTCCGTTTAATGGATCCTTTCTTGATCAGTAGCATGTGGGAGTAGTCTCAACTCTTTCTTTACTTGCTTTAGAGGAAACAACAGTATTGCGTGTATCAGGTGACAGCAAAAGAAGGCAGGAGACATTGTGGGGCTGCACTGATTCCGTAGGAAATGTTCAATATGTTAGCACTAAACGCTTTAGCTTTGCTGAGCAGTGATAAAATGCTGCTTTATTCCCTTCGCACAGTCCCACAGCAATGAAGTCCCTTTTACCAATTTTCTTCTTCTCCCTGTAGGTTTCCCCTTGCCAAGTTCTCGGTTGAGGTAAGAAACTGACCTGGCAGCTCCTCAGATGGGACCCTGGTGCCTCTCCAGGTGCTGATGAGTCCCTTGCTGGTCCCCAGAGCATCCCCACACCTGCAGCACCACGCCTGCACCTCTCCGAGCAGCCGGGCCAGCCTCACCCACCTCCTTCTCCTCAGACACAGTCATCACTAAATTGCCTGCCGCTAATGAAGCGGGCTGGCAATTAACTGCTGCCAGCAGAGCGTTGGCATCGCTCCGAGCATCCGTCTGCTGCCTGGGCAGGGACCCCAGCAGCCCCTGTGCTGGTTTGGGGTGGTGGGCGACAGGGGCAGATGGCAGCAGGGCAGGGGGAGACCCCAGCCCATGGCTCCCAGGTGATCCTGCTCTCCTTTCTCGCACATCCCAGAGGAGCTGCAGACTGTTCCTTAACAGCCCTCCAAGTATTTTTAATGAAAGGCATTTTCGGTGTGACACCGACGCACACGGAGCTTTCAATTACATTTTAGTAAGTACATTCCCAGTAGGAAGCAGCTCTTCGTTGGGAAAAACAAATGACTTAGGATAGTGCAAGATTGTGGGTTTGGTCTTTGCATTACAGGTATTCAAAGCCTGCTGAAAATAAAAACTGCTCAGCACACGTCCCGTAGCCGAGCTAAGCCTCGCGCATGGGGAAGCATTTGGGAAGAAGTCAAATGTTTGAAGTAAAACCGTGCAGTCATCTGGCAGAACAGAGACATGAAGTAGTTATTTATCAAGATGAAACCGGCATTTGGATAAAATTCTCCGGCGCTGTTAATAACTTGTGTTGAGCAGGGAGTAGCGAGAGCAGCGCTGAGGCAGCTGCCCCCGGAGCTGGCAGGAGTGGGGCTTTCCAGGGGCTCTGAGCAGGGCAGTGCGTGCCTGCTGTAATAACTTTCCGGGCGCCTCCGTCAGAACGGCCACCGCGAATTTATCTTTCTCTGTTCTCTCCCGGAGCTTTGTCAGTTTTGAGTAATTTGCTGTGAGTAGCAGCTGCTGGAGTGCCACATGGCCACGTGCATCTCTGACATGAACTCCAGCTCCCTGAGCAGTTTTATCATGATGATTAAGTTTCTTAACTTGAATCAAGGATGTCTCTGGAGTTCCCTACGACGATGTGAACTTAAGATAAACAATGAATGATGAATAGGCCAATTACTGAAACCTCCCTTACTGAAACCTTCGGCTGAGGCCATATGCGGCTGGTTGATAAGAGGAGGCACACGTCCTCTCATCTGGCAAATGTTACCGAAAATTGGACTGTTTGAAGCAAAGACAGTTCTGGGGAATCAGGCACCGGCTAATGAGCACCCTTCTTTTATATGTGATTTTTCCCTTTCTCTGTTTGCCGTCCATAATGCTGGAAGTGAAGAGGGAGCTGTCAGCCTCAGCCACACGCTGCAAACGCTTCACCCTGGTACAAATCCCTGCCCTCGGTCCCCACAGCGCATCCCAGACCAGGCACAGCTGCAGCAGGAGACAGTCAAGGGCTGTCTGGCAGTCCTGCACATCTTCTGGGGTAAGGAAACCTTTCCCGGGAGCCCCAGCCAAAGGAGAGGAACATTCTGTAAGTCTACTGGCAGTCTGGTAGCGCTTGGTGGGTGCAGCTGTAAAGGGGTAGGGACAGCAGAGCTGAGGGGGGGAAGCCCCCTTGGGCAGGGATGCAGCACTTGAGCCGTGCTGTCAGCCAGCACTCTGGCCATGCCTGCGGCTGAAGCACCGAAAAGAGCAGAGCAAGAGGCACATTCCCTCCTGAAAGATCTCCCAGAGGCCGACAGGGAGAAGGGCCACAGTGCAGGGGGACACCGTGGGGTCCCCCGGGTGGCTCCATCCAGGAGCAGGTGTCATCACTGCCAGCAGTGAGAGCTGCACGGCACCACGTGCCACAGCAAGTGATATGATTTACTTACTACCTATGGAATTGCCCAATTAATTCACTATCCACATTAATATTATGGCTCATTTTTAACTTTACTGTCTCCATCGTTCCAATTTAGTGCTGCTCAGAGATGCTGCCACTGACCTTAATGGGTTTTTCATTATAACAAAGAGCACGATATTAATCACCAGGGGCTTTCAGCTGGAGCTTGCTGCCCAAACCCCACTGCTTTGAGGAGCTGCTTTTTAGTGGTTTGGGAACCTACTTTATTTCTGCCAGGCTGCTCACCCCCGCTCACACCGTGTACAATCCTTTGTGCTGTCCAGGAGGAATTCCTTGGTATAACATTTCCAGGCACAGAGATTTTATGCGGCAGTCGAGCTACGCTGCAGACATGATAGATTTTTTCTGGGCAAATTGGAACAAGGAGTAGAAAACTGAAAGGATGCACCAGTCATAGCCAATGAGCCTCTTATTGTCCTGTATAAAAATCAAATGCCTTTTAATCATTTCAAATGTTCTTCTGGGTATCAATTAGTCACACATTAATATCAGTATCGCTTCTCTTCCTCAGTTCACATCAGATTAAATTCTCCCCTGTCATATACACTCGCTCTCATTAGCTTCATGGAAAATTAGTAATTGTTCCCTCTCCATTGGCATCGATGCAAGATTTTGATCAGAACTGCTTTTTATACTGAGAACCTGCTTGTCATCCTAAGGGCACTAAGGGGTCTTCTGCCAAAATTGTTGTTTTTTCATAAAAAATACTTTTTTTTTTTTTCTCCCCCTCTGAAACCCTGAAGTCTGAGCCAGNCCTGCTTGTCATCCTAAGGGCACTAAGGGGTCTTCCGCCAAAATTGTTGTTTTTTCATAAAAAATACTTTTTTTTTTTTCTCCCCCTCTGAAACCCTGAAGTCTGAGCCAGAGCACTGGAAAATGGGGGGGAAAACCCCCGACATTTTTCAAGAGTGCCATCCTGCAGCTTCTGTCCGTCTCTGTCTGCTGGGCTGCTGTCAACCCCTGATCCACGGCTGGCTATCCATAACCCTCTCTGTGCAGAGCAGCAGTGGGGCGGGCTCTCCTCCTGCTCCCTGCCCTCTGTGGGGCCAGGGCCCTGGGCTGAGCTGTCCTGCCATGCCCCTGGCTGTGTGTGCAGTGCCTAGATTCGTCCCCACTGCCCCCCAGCCCTCCTGGGCAGCAGAGCCCGATTAACTCTGCAGGATCATCAGCCAAGGGCTCCAGCCCAGCCCCGGCACCCCCACAGCCACCCCGGCCTCTCCATCCCCAGCACTGCTGGCGCTGGAAGGCACCTGTGATATTTATTGAGCTTTATTAACTCCCAGTCCTGGGAGGTTCTCACCTCTTGCAGCTAATTCAGACACCTGACTCCTGATGGAGTTGCAGTGATTGCCATTAAAAAGCTTGACATTTACCTTACAACAGTAATAAAATAATAATGCCTAATTTGGTTTATGAGTGGTATTTGCAGTGTTTCCTGTGCCTTGAGTGGGGGATATGGTGAAGATCTGCTGATCAATTATGTCTGCTTAGCAGCACTGCTGTAATTCTTTCCTGTAATCAGAACCATCTTTCAGTAGAGCTGCTCCAAAGTTTTCCTCTGAAAGTCTAATTTTGACAAGAAAAGAACATGTTTTCAAATACTTGAGTTTCCAGTGAATAACAAAAGCTTCCGAGATGGAACTTTCTGCTGGAAGTAGAGACAGACAAACCTGGTGTCTGCACAGATTTGCTGCATTTAGATTTCCAAAACCTCTCAGATGTTTTCAAAGGCTGCCTGCGATTGCATTCCATCAGAAGGGGGCTTTTTCTCCTCCAAATAACCTCCTCAGTACGATTCCCTTCTGTTATTGCCATCTCCAATATTAAACCCCCCCCTGCAGTGTGTTTTACACCCTGGCACTGCTGAGGGGCTCTGGGGTGAGGAGCTCCTGCTGCTCTGGGGCCCAAACCCCTTTGGCAAGGAGCAGATGCCCAGCAGGGCAGGCCCCCCACACCCCCACGTGCGCGCTGCTCTCGCCAGGCTGTTCAGCATCCCCACTTCTGTCCCTCTGGGATTTACCCCGGCTTGCAGGCAGCAACATCCCAAGGCTCCCAAAGCCAGTGCCAGACCTGCTAAAAGCAATTTCTTTCTCCATTTCTCATCCTGAGCAAAATTCGATGTGGATTTTCTTTTTTCAGTGCAATTTTAATTAGTGCATGATGCACTTTGGGTTTTTATTAGAGTAAACAGCTTGGAAAAAAAGTCCATGCCAGCTCTTCTACACCAGGGAGCCTCATCCTGTTCAGACTAGAAACCTCACGCCGGATTTCTGAAAGCCTTTCTTAAGATGGGTTCATTTCCGCGAAAAACTGCTACGATTTCAAAAAAAGGAAATTTTTTAACGAAAAAAAAAAAAAAAAAAAAAAAAAAAAAAAAGGTCAGGAAATTCCTGGCTAGGCTGACTTTGGGGCAAGGCTGTGCACAGGGCGGAGAGCTCGGGGCTCACCCCACACACGCTGCATGGCCCTGCACACCCTGCCCGTGGGTCTGCAGGCATTGCACGCACACAGGTGTGCACAGCTGAGACACCCTGCCACGCCCGTGTCACCCT
>VWZN01021014.1:0-15781 GCA_013396955.1 Regulus satrapa | reverse complement strand
TTAAGGTCCTGTCTGGTGATCAGGCAAAAAGAATGTGCAGTGGTCAGTTAGGAAGGTAAGAGAAGCCAGAGTACAGGTGGTTGTAGAAGGGCCTGGAGGATTATATATCCTATAGATGAGTATAAGGAAGTCAGTAATTAAGGTCTCCAGATCTAAAACATATATACATGCAAGAAAACATTGAAAATAAAACAAAATCATTCAGATGCAGCCTCTGTCTGGATCTGAATGTAGGTTTTGCTACGTTCACGTGATGAAAGGGTTGTGGGAGTTGAGGGGTTTTACTTTGTTTTTTTCCTTAGGATGCATTTAAATAGTTTCAAGCTGGGATTCTCATTAACTAGGAAAACATTAGGATGAAAGAACTTGAACAGCACCTGTGTAACCTGTCAAATGAAGAGATCTACAGCCATAATTACAAAAAGGCTTTCATGTGCAGAGTGTGTCCTCAAACTTTAAATGGAGTGTTTGGAATCAAGTTCATCTGATAACCACTTGGTTGAAAATATTGACAAGTTCCAGATAAAAAAGCTATATTATTTTTCAGCAATGAATGACAAATAATTGATTCAGTTGAAGAATGGTTACTCAAGAGTTTAACTAGATAATTTGGTGTCCTATATATCACATATAATATAGCACATCTTCATTGCTTTAATAATTTTGCTTTAAATACCCTGTACTTGCCTTAAAAAAATTATTTCCCCTTTTTTATTTTGAAAAAATGTTGGTGCATAAGTGCATTTGTTTGTGGAGAAATAGAAGCAGACACCCTTCTCCATAATTTTGAAGAACTGTTATTTAAATTGTTTTAAAAAAAATTCTTTCCATGTCTTGAATGGAAATTCTAATTAGGTTCTGGATGCCAGTCTTGTAATGTAAGGTACCGTATACACAAAAGCACAGAGACTTCTCATACCAAAAATGTTAAATTGATTTTTTCATAATAACTGTGACCTTTTAAAACTGTTTTAAAATGAGCTTTATGTTTTTTTTATTTTATGTCAGATTATATATAAGCTCTGTTGTTCTGCTTTGGAGGAAGTCGTGCATAATTTAGTAATAAAACAAACATTTTTTGTTATACTCTTTAAAATCTCAGCAGTTCTAGATCACATCTGATGTGCGTGGGTCTGCAGTCACTAAGAGATGCCCCAGATAGTGTCCTATAGTGCAATTCATATGAATCCGCACAATTCTAAAGGAACTGTAAAATACATGTGTGCTTGTATTCTTTTCTATAAAACATGTGTATTGTAACATGAATCTCCCAAGGAATCTGATTAATAGTTTCTCCCTTTGTAAATTAAAGGAAAACAAAATAAAATCCTCCCTACAAATTTTATGGTCCATATATATTAACTAAGATGTAGACTGCACCTAGTTTTCATTTCATTTCATATAATGAAAATACATTTCTTTTCTATCTAATTGAGAATTGGGATAATTTTATCTGTCTATTTTGGTGTCCCTGAGGACCTTGCCAGTGAAAATGTAAAACCCACATGGTCTCCACAACTGTCTCCTAAGACCATGTTTTTGTGTTGGAAGTAACACAATGTAATAGGAGAGGCAGCAGTTGCCAAGGTAACTTCTTTTCTCATTTGATTGCAGCAGGTGAATGGTTGCCTGAATATCCACAGTAATTTGCTGGAGCTCTAGTAATTCATGAAGGATGTATACATTCTTTTCCAGGCTTGTTTTTCTCTCACAGAAGCCTTGAATAAAATCCCAAGGTACATGATAAGTATTAAAATATTATTCAATATATTTAAATTATTTTTTCTTTAGTGCTGTGTTTTTAATATTAATATTTCAATAGAGTTTAAAATGCAGAATAAAAGACCAAGATCTTTTTACATTATGATAGTTCTTTTCAGAATAATTTATTTTTTGATTCTTTTTTAAATCTTGGTTTGCTGTTTCAAAACCCTTCAGAAATTGAACCAATTATCACCATATTTAAGTCTGGAGCTAATGAGACAAATTTTCAAGTGCAATTTCTGGTTGGTTTTTATTGCACTCTCCTTTTGTGAAATCAGTAAGATGTTGGGAAATAAGACTGGTCTCTCATTCTAATTTTGCTGCAGCATTCTTCTGAATTTAAAAGGAAAGACACCCAGCAAAGAGGTATTCAGATTTTAAGGACTTTGCAGATGGGAAAATTCTCATGAAATGTGACATAATTATTATTTTCAGTGATTAGAACATAAGTCTTCCGTGTGCCGTAATTCAGCTGTAGGTTTACTGTATCAGATTTACAGTTTTATTAGCAGGTCCAGAAAGAATCTGTTGCATTGTTTATAACTCAGTTTATTAGTTCATTACATACACATCATCAGAATGGGAAGACAATCTTTAATTTGGGACAAACAGAATATGTTTTAGAGATTTCACTTGTGCATAAAGTGGGCCATCCAAGCCCCTGATGTATGTTATTTGTGTGTGGCCTGAATTTCAGCTGCTAAATACCTCAGAATTGAGCAATCTCCTCACATAATCTCTAACTTTAGCACTCCAAGTGAAATAGCATTTCTTAAAGAAAAATATATCTCTCTCCATAATTCTGTTGTTGCTAAGAATGATGCCAATGTCCCCATATAATTACATTACAAACAAGCAGGCAATGGATAAGTTTTCAGCTAAATAAAGCCATCAGCCGTATTTATGAAACGAAGGACAAGACAGGGTCAAAGCTGTTCCACCTTTAAGAATTAAACACGTACTCTCAGTGGAACTGTTCTGTATACTGGCAACTATTACATTCTGATGGAAATCTTAGTATCTATAGGTCTTTTCTTTATGAGGACTTGCTTTCTGAAAAGCAGAATTAGTGCTGGAGATTGAGTCTTTTGAAGAGGACTGTGAAGCTGCTCTATAACCAAGGTTGAATCTGCTTTCTTTCAGTTACTGGAATAAAATGGAAGGTGTGTCATTGTGTGGGATAGACAGTTCTTGACTCAGAAGTAAATTGCTTTGACTCCCTAAAAAGGGGTTGGAGAAGAAGTAGATTTGTTTTAGGCATCCATCTTAGCCAAGACTACCATGTGACAGGTAGACTCAACATCTTGACACCCCTGTAAATGTTAATGTTAGCTCTGCTTTGTTTTGATAGCCTTGTCAGACTCTCATTCACCAATAGTGCTTGTTTAAGTAGATCAGACTTTTAAAATTAACAAAACTACTGTAATTCCCAGTCTGAGGACACATTTTTACTGAGGTGTGTAACTTCAAACAGATGTGATAGTTGTTTTCTTCTCCCTCCAGTACTTGACACTAAATCCTGTAGCTGAAGTGAATGATGGCAGTGACCAAAGCACAGCTCTCGGATTCTGGATTGACTTGTAAGTTACCTAAAGTGCAGCAGTTTGTAACAAATAAACCTCAGCAAGTCTTCTGCAGAAACTTTCATTAAAATTATTTTTAATGGTTAATTATTAAAAGAAGTTTCTCTCTCTTCCTATAAAGATGTCTAAATTCAAGTCTGCTATTAAACAAAGGTGAACCAAAAGAGTGTTAATAGAGCTGCTAATCATTTCTGATAGAATAGAAATGAAATGCCCTATTGATACATATTTATTCCTTCTGGTTCTACACAACGTGTTTTTGATTTAAAAGCTCTCTCAAGAGTGGAACAGGTTGGAAAATACTGTCCTTTTAAACTGACAAACTAGTACTCCTGTTCATTTCAGTAAGTCAAAACTGACCTTTCTTCAACAATACCCTTGAAGATTGCAGCTTCACTTCAGTAAAATGTTAAAAACAAAATAAACCCAACCACACATAAAAAACCCAACAAAACTGAGGGTACTTAAATCAATCTAAAGCTGCATTTCTCCATGGTAATTATATTATTTGCTCCCACAGGTGTAATAGGGGTTCTAGAATCTGTAAGTACCAGGCATGGGTTTTCTTCTAAGTGACTATTGTTGCAGAGTTGAATCATCAAATCATCCGTGTGTTGTGTTTTCAAAATTCTTCTTAGTTTTTAGAAGTAAAGGTTGGCACTTTAAAAAATCTGGTGAATTAAACCTATGAAATACAGACCTGGGAGTCCAGGAAATAGCTTTGAAAGAATTCAGTATTGCATTTGAATAGAAGAAACAGTGAATTTATTTTTTTCTTAATTATTATGTTAAGTTTGGTGCTTTTTGTGTATACAGAAGCTGCAGAACAGGTGCAATATTTACAAAAAGATTAGAAACATAGTCATATTTGAAAACATGATGATATCTTGTGACATGATTGATCTTTAAAAATTGTTAGAAAACTGTGTGTACTGCAGGAAACTTCTCAGCATCTTTTTAATCTAGTCTCCTTGTGGCTGACTTTTGATATGTGTAAGAATAAGGTGGAGGTCACTAGAGAGCAACTGCTTGAACAACCTCTGCAGAAGAGTAAAGTTAGATATGTAAAGCTTTCTCAGGTGAGTTGTTTCTTCCTTAAAATATGCATGAAAAAGTTTTCAGGCTATGGATTGAATTTCTCCCTCTTGATCAGTAGCAAATGAATATCAGATCACTTAAAATGTCTGAACATCTTTTATATATTCTATAGTGCTTCAGTGCAACTGCTTATAGAAACACTTTTTTTTTTTTCCTTATTGAAGTGATACAGAAATAATTTTACTGGCTAAGATTCTCCCATGGTAAGTTAGAGTTGGAGGAAAAAGTTGTGAGAAAAGAAATGTTTGGACTCGTGCATCAAGGAGCAGAAAAGTATCATTTGCTCTGATTTAGTTAGAGGAGCTATAGTTAACAGAAGTGAGTCTTGTGGGTGAAGAAGCAAGTTAAAACAGATTTTAATTTGTTTAGGATAAATGGATATACTGAGGTAGTTGCATGTTTAACAGTGGATTGAAGCAAGCCCTGTGAAGATCAGAGCTCCTAAAACCTATTTCTAGAAATAAGCTGTGAGTGCTGTTTGTCAGGCAGTGGGAGCCCAGTGGGTGTGTTTGGGCTTCACTGCACTGCAGCAGTAAATAGTGTTATGGGCTCTGTGTGCATTACTGACTCTTATAAATGGAATTTATCAGTGTAACTGGTTTTAAAGAATGGGCTTGAAATGAGTAAAGTTTTTATTATTGCTTATGATGTACACTTTAAAAAAAGCACTGATTAGGGGAAAAAAAAAAGGTTAAATCACACTTTGATCTTGTGTTGGTCCAGTTGGCCACCACAGAACAAATGCTGGGAAAATCCTACTTTGAGTTATTTTGACAACATAAACAGTCTTTTTGGACTTAAAAATTGAATGTGTGCAAATGCCATCTAGTATAATGTTAAGCTTCATCTCCAGCTTTCAGTAGGCATTCTCAAGTTCTGTGTGTTGTGGCTAAATACAATCCAGGCATTTATGAGTGCAGATGGTGTTTTTAACCAGCTGTACCACTGTGATGTAAAAGGAATTCCTTGTAACATAGAAGGGCACCTCATCAGCTGAGGGGAATGCAAGGAGAAGTGATCTAAATGAGCCCATAGAAACATCTGTTGCAGTCATAAATATATATGAGTCTGTTCAGCTGTATAGAATTAAAATTATGTTTCAATAACACTTATTTTAATAAGCCATAAAAGAGATTGCATTGCAAATTATAGATGCTGACTGAATTTTAAAATCTAACTAATGCTTATTTTTGTGCTGCATTTTCGCATCAAGATAACATTGTGTTTCACTTAATACAGTTAGAAATAAAGCAATTTGGCAAAGTAAGTTACAGGCTTGCCCTGTGTTTTTTGTGAATATTCATCGTTTGGGTTAGAAATTATTATAAATTTTGAAATAAATTTTGTATATTAATCTTCACTTAAGAAAAAAAAATTTAGGAAACTATCTACTCTTTATCCCAGTGTAAAGTCTTTTTAACATTCCTATAATCTTGGAACTAACAAAAATGGCTTTTTAAATTAAGCTCCTCATTGTCTTCAATGGTTAATGGATTTAATTAATTTATAAATTGGTTTTGCAGTACTTACAGTCTTAGGGAGCTCTTGTCAATGCTGATAAGGTCACGATGAGTTTCTATACACATGGAAGTAAAAAAGAGAATGAGCCATACCCATATCCCAAGGATGGGATTGTTTTCTTAAGTCTTAATGGCAAAATTCCCATTCACCTAAACAGGACAAAATTCCAGCCTCTTTTCATCTCTTATATTTCTCACCTGCAAAATAACTTTCTTAACATGTTTTCAAAGTTGTGCTTCTGTCAATCCCCAGTAATTTTTATTTTGGTTTTTTGTTTTCCAGAATGATCTTGTGGTTTAACCCTGGCCAACCACCAGGGTTGTTGTGGCACCACACAACCACTTCTACTTCTTCCCTCTCTCCACCACTGCCATGAGGGGAAGAGAATTGGAAGGGTAAAAGGAAGAAAATTCTTGGACTGAGATGAAGACAGTTTAATAGGGAAAGCAAAAGCTATGCACACACAGAGCACAAGGAATTTGTCTCCAACTTCCCATGAGCAGGCAGGTGTTCAGTGGTCTCCAGGAAAGTGTGGCTCCATTGAGTGTGGTGATTACCTGGGAAAACAGGTGCCATCACTCCAGATCTCCTCCTGTTCCTTCTTTCCTCAGCCTCACGTGCTTACCATGATGTCAGATGATGTGAAATATCCCTTTGGTCAGTTGAGGTCAGCTGTCCCAAATGTGTCACCTCCCAGCCTCTTGCACCCACAGTCTGCTTGCTGGTGGGGTGGTGTGAGTAGTAGGAAAGGCTTTGAGTGTAAGCACTGCTCAGCAATAACTGGAACATCCCTGTATTGCCCACAGTGTTTTCAGTGTGTATCTAAAACACAGCCCCACAGTAGCTAGTGTGAAGAAAATCCACGCTATCCCAGCTAACACCAGCACAAATGGCTAATTCCAGTATTTTCTCAAGTTGACTTCTTGCCTGCCCTCTTTAGAGTGGCGAACTCGATTGATAATGATTTTTTTTCCATTATTCTATTATCATTTTGTTTTACAGATATAGCTTACTCTGATTTCCTGCTGCAAACCCTGTTTCCGCTTACTGATCATCTTCAAGCAGATATGTAACACATGCCACAAATGATCTATCTCAGTACCCTAATCAACATGCATTTAAATGCAGCACAGGTTTTATGTCTGTCTGGACTTGCCAATCTAACTGAAATAATTTGGATTAATTAGAAAAGTTCTAAATACTGTTACACTGTCAATTAAAAATAAAACTCCTGAAGTACTCTGAAGAACATGCAAGTTGATATTTAGCACTTAAATTTTTAAAATAACACATTTAACTGTAAATAATGTCATTAATACTTGAAGAGCAGATTACTTACTTACAGTGCTTAGCAGTGCATTAAAATAGTTATCTCGGAATATTTAAATAGTAATTTAAATGAAACATTGAAATGTATTAATCTTTTTATTCCTCATTTAGGAAAAATACGATAATGAAAAAATTAATGGTCTGAAATTTGTTTTTGTGCACTACTCAGTGCTTGGATAATTCCTGCTCCTGAAGGACTATTTCTGTCAGGCCCTGTTATGCTTGACTTGTAACATCCTTGGGAGCTGCTCTGTCAAATTGATGTTTATTTGCTATATATTTAATTTATCTTCAGTAAATTTGTCCAAACACATGCATCATGTGCACACACGCCTGCTTGTATGCTAAGAAGATGAGCAGAAAGGGGCACTGGGAGATGTCAGTCCTTGTTTTAGGTAGTTGTGGCTGACTGTACGCTGATAGGCATCTTCAGCTTCACTGCACCTTCTACATTCACTGGGTCCTGCCTCAAGGTGGAGCTGTTATATTTGCAATGGAGATGAAGACTTGAAAAGCATTTTCTTCCCCCAAATGCTGTTTCTGATTTGAATAGATGTATGAATTATATTGGTTTAAAAAAAAAAGACAAGCGATTTTCCTCCCCCTCAGCAAAAGCTGGAGTCATCAGTGTGTCACTCAGGTGGATGGGCCTACAACACTGACTTATATTCAATCTGACACCACCTTTTGTATGTTCAGGAAGATGCATACCTTTCACTTACAGTAGGTATCCGAGCAGGATTATGACAACGTGCACATTCCAGCTGTCAAAATCAGTGTGGTTCTTCTTGTGGCTCTTTGTAATTGGGAATGTTTTCCCAGAAGACAGTATGTGTGTGTGTATTGTGTTTTAATTAAGACTATATGAGACAGTTATGGCAGGCTGTCAAATCAATGGGACGCTGGGTAGATTTTAGTCTCCATGCTATAGTCTAAATAACCTTTTAAGGACTCTGTTCCCTCAATGTGGTAAATAAATACTGAATGTTTTATACTTAATAGGCCTTTGAGTAATGTGTTCCACATGGCTTTATTGCTGGAATGAGACCTTCTTATCACTAAATACACAATAGTGACGTGAGGTCATTTCAGCATGAAGAAATGCATAAATCTCACAGATGAACAAAGTCAGTTTATTGTGAAGTTCAGTTTAACGGGAATACTTTAAAGTAAGCCTTGGTGGCAAATTGAAGGAAACTGAGAGAAATCCATATAATACTGAATCTGGTCATCTTTGACCTCTCAGTTTAATACAATGAATGTCTGTCTCAGCTGGATTTGTGAAAGTGATGATCATATCCTGCTTATTTTTATTTCTTTGAGTGACAGTATATTTATTCTGGTCACTTAAAACATTGACTATGTAATACGTTTCTCAAACTTCTTTCTTCAGAGGGTATGAAAGAGATTGAGCCAAGCCTCTCTCTTAACAGGTGCAACAAATGACCTGCTTTTAGTTCATTTTGTGTGTTTACCAGAGGTCCTGAATAACTTGTGCAACCTGAACTGGGAGCTGGTCTGGGGGCTCTGATGAGCTGGGTACAAAGTGCCCATTGGGGAGGGGGTTCACACTTTGAAGCCAGAATTCTGTATTTGTCTTTTTTGTTAAGACACTCACCAAAAATGTGGCTTCTAATTGCTGACACCATTGTTAAAATGGCATTCAATTAGCTTTCACTTGCACAAAAATAGAAAAAAAAAGAAACATTCTGGAATGGTGAGACATTTTAGTGTTCTAGAAACCAGCATTTTGATAATTTGTGCTTGATTTGGAGCATAATGCTTGAAGATAATGCACAAAACGGAAGATGGATTCCTTATTTATATTCAATTCTTTTTTTCAATGGGTGTTTTACTTGCATGTTAATGATGAATGAGTTTGTCCATTTTGTTCAATTGCCTGCAAGTATTTTTTTTACCTGTTACTTTATCTGAACTTTTTTTGTGCTTCTCATACATGTATTGATTCATGCAGGGAGAGAATTCAGTTCAGGTAAATACCCCTGATCACTGGAAAAAATTGGTAAAAAACAAGAACAACACTGATTGATATCTTAGTGTTGAAAATGATAATTCTGCTTTAATTCTAAACCTAGTTCTTCTATTAAAATTACTGGGATGAAAGTAGTTCCAGCTTGTTGAAATAATACACTTTTACCTAAATAATACTGGGCCTGAAATAGGAATAAGAAGGACAGAAAATTGTGAAATTGTGATGGTTGGAACTTTCTTTCTTTTTTTTTTTTTTTTTTTTTTTTTTTTTTTTTTTTTTTTTTTTTTGATTGTTTGTTTCGGGAGCTCTTACTCGGGATTTAAAACTTGTGAAATTAGTCTGTTTACCATAGTCTGAATTCTTTGTCTTACCTAGTGTTTTTCAGATTATTTAGAGACATATTTAATACCCTTGATGAAAACAGATGTTGAAATTTTCTCCTAATTGGAGTCCAAGGTATTTGGCTCAGCAGTCAGTTCTGCAAATTTACTTCTTTGTGTTCTATGTGTTTTAGGTGCTCTGGGCCCAGTTTTTGAATAATTTTGGTTCCTGCCTCATATGCTATTTATGGTTCTTGGATAATTAATGTATTTCCTGAGAAAAAGATAATTTTTTGTTGCAATATTTAAAGTTATTTGAAATTAATTGGAGGGGGTCTGAAACTCAGAGCACAATTTTGTGAGTTTATACTAATTTGGTGAGAATTAACTTGGACTTGCTTTCAGACTAAGAAACAACTGAACATAGCCTTGGCAGTTGTCAGGACTGTATTGCAGGATGATGATGATGATTATTTATTGTTGTTGTAGAATGCATGTATGAGTGCTTCCTCTTTTTTTCATAGGTAAGTTTCTTAATTTTAGGGCTTGAATCCACAAGAATTGAAATTAGTATGGAATAAACCTTCTATCCCCATCCGATCTTTCTTCTCAGCTTATTCTGCGAGCTGTACTTTCTGTCTTTCTGCTCAGCTTTTCAGAAGTACTACAGATAGCAGCATTTAAGAATGAAACTGCCAGTTCCAGACCCTGCTCTATGCTGGTTCTAGCTGGCAGCTTCAGCTTGGCTTGGCTTGGAGTGGCTGGTGCTATCAGAAGCAACTTTTGCTATCCCCTCAGCAGAAGCAATCTGAAAAACATGGCAGAAGGAAGAAGGGGAGCTGAATAAGCTTCCAGACAGCTAATAAGGGTAAGTTCACAAATCCAGCAGGGCTTCAATGTCTGAAAAGCATTCTAATGCTCACATTTCCTGGGAAGGGCTTGCTGCACTGTCTGGCCTTAGCAGCGCTATGTAGGTGGATAACTCATTTCACAAAGATATTGCTCCCCTTCTGTCAGACAAAGGTATTTCAAAGAAATAAAGAATCTAAAATTTATGAACTGCAGACTCACTTGCATTTTTCAGCCTGTACTGGTGTTTTATATATACAGATAAAGTAATGCATAGAATATTTGAAACATACCCCCATTTTCTTTACACTTTTTGGCATACTTTAGTTTATTAAAACTAAAAATAAATTTTAAAGAGAATAATTTAATAATGTTGAGAGACTGAATTGATTATAAAATTGAAATATAGATGACTGCCAAGTTGTCCTGGAATTGCCCTATCACTCCTCTGTCAATTCAGTGGTCTCAATCCTCCTCAAAATAATGTTCAGAGAAAGTGAACTTGGAATATTTCCTTAGGATTTCAGCAAATTGCTATAAAAAACTATAAATATCAAGACTACTTATTTAATATGAATCTGTACTGGAGGTTATGATGCTTTCAGAATGTATCTGAATATCTGAAAGTACTGTATTTTGTGCCTGTGAGAGTGGGTACACAGTTGCCGAACAGATACCACCTTTATAAAAGAATAGATGCTATGCAGAGCACTGTTGTGTGAATCAGTTTTCTCGAATGAATGCTTTGGTATAGCAGAGTGAACGAAGAAGAATCTATGTGGGGAAAACCCCCTTCAAGCAAACATGTTAAGTGAATTATCTAGAAAGTATGTTTTAATGCATCTGTAATTTTTAATTTCTGCATCACACCTATAATGAGTTCTTTTAAGTAATTCTGAAATTAAAAAACCAAAACCTTATAGTTAGTATTTTTTTTTTCTACGAGTCAGGCTATTAGAATATCTTCATACTATTAAGAAGTTCTGGAAACCTTGCTCTTACAACCAAGATAACCTTTCTTGAGCATTCTATTACCCCGTTTTGTTCATGCTCTTCTGTTGTGTCCATCATCAAGTTATTTGTTTTCCTGATCTGTTCCTATGGGAACCATGTGGTTTTAATTATATGTTATGATGTAGGATTATCTTTTTTGCTTTGGCAAGATTGCTTAATGTCATTCCATCTCTGTGATGAAAAAAATAATTCAGTTGGCATAAAAATATTGTCAGATGATAAAATAGTGGTGATACTTTCCCTGAATTCCATTAGACTGATATTTTGGGACTCTGTATTTCTTCTTTGGAGTTTATTATTTTTTTTTAAAGTATTCTCATTAAATGTACTGTACTGATGTGGTGGATGAAGGCATTAAATATAGTCATTGTGGAAGATGTAAGCAGAAGTAGAATTGCATTTATTTGCAGAGAAGTCAGAGGAAGCAGTGTCACATTTAGGTGTTGAAGGGGTATTACAACAGCCTTTGTATTCAGAAGCTTTCTTTCTTTTTTGGCTTTCTTAAAAAAACCCACATTTGCTCAGCATAGTGTACTCTCAGGTTGTAGAAACAGTACTGCTCCCAACTTTTTTTGTATCAGAACTAATGAATTGAGTAGTAATAACTTTGAAGCAAAAATGAATGCCTTGCACCCTGTTTTTTCCAGGGTACATTCATTTGACAGGTAGACAGACCTACTGAGAAGCTGGCAAAAAGTCAGCAGGAGTGTTTGGGGTAATACACTAGAAGAGAAGGAGGCCTAGAGGCATTGGCTGTGTCTGCTGAATCTTCTTTTGGCTTCTCCTCTTTAATTTTATGAATTGGTGACCTTTTATAGTTCAGCAGACAAAGGAGCTGGCTGGCAAATACATCAGTTGGGCTACAGAGACAATTTTATTTCAAGCTACAGAAATATATATATCTATACCAGTATATATAATATATATGCAGTTATACAGTAGTGGTGTTGAGGGGAGTATGAAAATCAGAACACTTTTGTCTGGATGTTTCTTGTATGGATTTGTCACGTATTTTGCCACAGATAGTGACAAAACACGTGTGTGCAGTGCTTGAAAAAATAGTTATGACCAGCATTATTCTGGAATGTGCTGTCTGAGAAATACATTAAAGCCTACAGAAACTGAAACCCTTAGTGGAACCTGTCTGAACCTTCTAGTAATGAGTAATTTTCAAGGTTGTTTCATAATATTTCATACTAAGGTGAAAGTTGATATAATTTCAGTACTATTTCTCTTTATGCTGAGAGAAATCTGCTAAAGATGATCTGCTGAGTAAATTCTGTAAATTATGTAGTATTTGAAATAAATTCCCATCCCCTTTTTTTCCAATCTCTTGCTTGAAATATTTTATGGGACTTCAACATAATCCTTTTAAAATAAAAAGCAGGGAATTATGTTTAGTTTCTGAAGTTTAACCTCTTGAATTAAGAAAGATGCCATAGCTTTTGAGTTTGTGTTAAGAAATTGCTATAGCTGTTGTAATAAAGCAGCAAACCTAATTTTTTTCTGGTCCTCTTAACCACAGCTTCTAGACTGTACTTTTACAATATACAGGATAATAAAGGGTGTGTGTGTAAGGTGAGATATCATACGGTTAGTGTTTTCTTTCATGGTAAACTGACACAAACGGAAAATTACATTTTCTACATAGTATCAATATATGAGTTGTTTTCTACTTATGGAGAGTAGAATGACCTCTTGATTTCTATTTTATGACAGAGAAACATAAACTACAGTTTTGTCGTTAGACATTTCTGAGTATTTTTTAAACCTGCAGAATAAAAACCAGGTGACATTAAATCCAGGTTTTATCCAATAACTTCATGATTTCATGTCAGTGTTTAGTGTTTTAATAAAAATATAGATTGAAAACTTAGCATTTTCTTGCATGTTATTCCCCAGAGGATAGAATGTTTAATCTATTTTCTTTAGTACAACTGTTAATTAAGTTGGAGCTAATTGTACAAAATCATGGATCATGACTTGAAATGGCTTCCTGTGTATTTCTTTTTAGCTGCTAGGTTCTTGATGGCATAGTGGAAAAGGAATTTCTACTTTTTTGGTCTATGCACTTGGTCCTCTTCATGTGTGTCTGGAGAACTGGGCAGATGTGAGCCTGGAAGCAGTACTTGACTTCTTTCAGAGAAAAATAAAGCTCAAGCTATTTTAAAATTTTTTTTTTAATAATAATTATTTTATTCCTATAGTGACTGTGAGACATTGAATATCCTTTTGACTACATTACTTGATTGTGTGGCTATGGGTAGAAAATCTATCCCAACTGTCCCTTGTTGCCAGGGGTAAAAATTATGCTTGTTTTAGGAGAGCTGGTTGTCACTTTGAGTAGAAAAGTAACCTTAAAATATTTTGTTCTTTGTATGCAAAATTCTTTTTTTCATTTTTGCCTCTTCTTGTCTATCTTTGTGCATCTGTGATGTCTATAAACCAACTGCTTAACATATGTGATTTTAATGTGTTGTAAAATTATAATTCAATATAACAATTTACTTTAATGAAGTCAGTATCAAGTAGTAAATAGAAAGCAGCTTCAAATGTATTCAGAAATGGCTGAGCATTATTGTACTAGAATGTTTGCATAAAATATTTTTTTTTCTTACACGAACTAAATAGTTTTTAAAAATTACTATTTCTCATTTGAAATGTTTTGACTTCTTAGGAGGAAAGAGATACAGAATTTTTCTCTAGTAGTTCTTTCCTTTTGTCCTTCCACACCCAGCAGACCAAAAGAGACTCAGAAATGCCTCACATGAATTAGTTCAAATACCTTATGTCCCACATGCTTGTCCCTAAAAACCCAGTTTTCCATTTAGATTGTTTCCCATGACATGCTGTAGAGATTCCATAAATTAATTTATTTTGCAATACTTTAACAAGAACAAAAAGGTTGAAGAATATTTTTTGTTTCCTAACTGTTTTGTCATATGAAACATTTTTCATTATAATTTTTTGTTCTAATGCATTGTTTTACTATTTGAAAATTTGCACTTTCTCATAGGGAAGAATACACCTTTCCAGCTTTATTTAATTCCATAAGTAGTGTTGCAATGTTTCCATTTTGGTCTTGAATTTGTCATTATATTTCTTCCATTAGCACAGTATGACAGTATTCCATCAGTCATCATTATAACAAATGTCTTTAAAGACAGAACATTTTCTCTTAGTCTTTTGGCTAAAACAGCAACCACTGGCTGCTGCTTTTCATTCCTGTGTCACAAAATGGCAAAATACAAGAAGCAATATTTCCACATGCTACTATATAATAATATATAACTCAATGAAAGCTGCTTTGCAAATGTCTCTCTTTCCATGCAAATTAACTTATTAAAGATTAAATAATGGAATTAGTTATATTGAACTTATTAATAGTTTTGCAGGCCATGGATTCTCAGCCCCAGAAGTTCACAGGCAGCCTTTGGGGCTGTTAATATTCCAGTGCTTTTTAAGTGCTGTGTAGAAAGGAGATTTTCAAGCAGAAAAGGCTGAAAAAGCTCAGCTTCAAAGCTTTTGCTTCTCAGACTCCAGGGTTTCTGAAGGCAATACTGAGTCAAATCTGACTGTTGGGACATAATCCTCTCCAGTTCAAGAAGGTCCCTACTGACCTCAATTAGAGTAGACCTGACTGCTAGAAGATTCCATCGTTACACTGTGTGTTACAAACACTTTTGCTTTTATAATTTTCAGAGTATTAGTATTAAAATTGGGTACTAGTTTATGTGCAGTGAGGGATTTTATTGTGGTTAGAGCAAACTTGTCTTCCTGATTCTTGCCCTTAGGTCAGATCTAAAGAATTTCTATGGGGAATTGTAAGGCTTGCTCCCAAATTCACATTTTTGAGAGTGAGTAGTGTTATGCAGTTTGGCCAAAATGTAAATTGGCAATAACTTTGTCACAGAATAGAAGCAGCTTGGATAAGAGCAAAGTTGTTTTCATAGTTTTCTCAGTTAAAGGCAAATACCCAATATTTCCTTGCCTTTCTGCAAGAGAGTGATTTATGGGAAAACCACAGAAATTAAAAATAAAAAAAAAATAGAAGTCCCTAAACCAGGAAACCATGCTCTTTAAATTTAAATCTTTAAATAGGTTATCGATGCTTAAGGCTTGAGATGTTGGTTCTGCACTTGGCTTCATGAAGCAAAAATAGTTTTTGTTCCTTTTCTCCATGATTCATATCTTGGAAAACATAGCTGTCTTTGGAAGAACTCTTGCCATTCTTGTCATGGTGCCAAAATTAGTTCTCTTAGAGTAAGAGATCAACAGTATCCTTTATATTGCTGCTCATCCTTAAATTA